>PVKH010016400.1:0-15737 GCA_004027955.1 Chaetophractus vellerosus
GCGTTCCTTTTTAACAGTCCCAATATCAAATACCACTGTGATGCTTCAGTGATGGCACACAATTATATTTAAGCCTCAAGGCACAATGAAAGTGCTGAGTGGTTTAATGAACTAGACAGTATCAGAGCACATTTCTCAGCAATGTCTCCTTTAAAATCTTTTGTGACTGCACAGATCCCTACTGTGGTGTTTATATGACTCGACTCTATCTCTGAAAAGCCCAGTGATTTTCCCAGAATGTTCTTATGTAGGTTGACACACTTTGGGGGCTGATCCTGCTCTCAGCATGATATTCTCAGGAGTATTTACACAGAAGAGCCTATTTTGACCTTCTCTGGAAAGATTATTTTATGTTCACTCTACTTGCTTGATTAAAATAAAATCCTTTTATGTTTTCAATTCCTCAGACTGTACTAATCAGCAGCCCTGGCTCTTGAAGATGGCTGCAATACCCTCTTTTGTCAAAGTCCCACATAAGCTTTAGGACTTGAAAAAAAATACTATTTGTTGATAATCATTTTTCTGTAAATAGCATTTTTGGTGATACTCTCCTTATTCTCAAGGATTGAACACTTTTAAGATGGATATAGTAATTCTTGCTATTTTTGATATACTAAAATATTAAAAGTTTTAGTGAAAAACATGTATAATTGGAACTACAACAGCTTGAGTAGTCATATATTTTTTGAAAGATAGTTCTAATTTGAGCATTACTGAGGTTTTATTGAATATATATATGGATGTTATAAGATTGGGATCCAATACTTTATATTTACTAAACTTTTTAAGATGTTAACAAGTTTGCATAATGCATACATTGCTATGATAATATTACTAAAGAGCAGAAAAGCTAAAGGAATTTCTAAGGAAGGAAACATTTTGAAATTATGTTGTTATTTTTTCTCATACTTTACCCCATTCAATTGTATGAGTATCAGCCTGCATCCTGTAATTACATACTCTTAAAATCAAGTAGAACAAGAAATAATTGCCACATAGGACATTTCTTGTCATGAAGAAGGTTGAGCAGGAAATAAAACATATTACTCCCGAAATTTACAGAGTAGTGAAAAGCCAGGATCCAACTAGATATAGAGAACACATTCAATTCATTAGCAGTTGTTAAAAAGGGGTCTAAATTTTATTTAAATTCATTTGTCTTTGTTCCATAGTGAAGTGTTACCAAGCAATTAATCAAGAATCAATCTGCTTTTAATAATTGCCACCTTAATAATTTCTGTGAATAATCCTGGTGGATCAACTAATTCTAGGTCATAGAAATCCTAATTGTAGGTAATGGTACACTGTTATTATTTCATTTACTAAAGATTATAAATGGTTAATTTAATGTAGTAAAAAGACTGTGTGCACTGAGAAGGAATCATGATAAAGACATGGGGTCATACTGTTTTTACCTGGAAGATTCCCTTTCACCCCAACTTAGTAAAAAATACCCATTTGCCCCTCAGTCTTCAAAGAAATCTGACTTTTGCAGACAAGTGATATTAGAATGGTAAGATGACCTAAAGAAGTGAATTCCAAACTCTACTTTTGCCAGAATTACATTTTATTTTATAAACAGAGAGAATAGGTATTACAGGTTAATGTGAGAATAACTTTCAAACTTCTGCTTCATTTTGGCTGGAGAGATAAATCCTGTTCTGGATTGATGATGGTTTCCAGCTTTCCCTCCTAACTTGTATTTATTGCATAAGTAAAATTTGGAAAAAAAGGATATTTTAAAGATGGCTAAATTATTGAAGTTTCCAGTATCCTAAACTGTTAACTCTGGGCTAATACCTTTGTGAACCTTAACATTTTCAAAAGCTGTATTGGGATATAATTATTTTCATTTCCATTTTTAGATCTCACAGTCTGAAAAAGTAGCATTTTTCTGACCTTCACAAATAAGAGAATTGTTGAGGCTATTGCCTTTACTATATTCACCTCCTCTAGCCATTTTCCTCTATCTTAGCAGCCACAACCCTTATCCCTGTTCTTGTTATCTGTTAGCACAAATACAGCCATGGCATTGTATGTTCTTGATTTTAGTCATTTTATTATCTATATATAATATATATTGTTGTCCAAGATTTCTGTAACACCTTTCTCTGCAACTTTGTCCCCTGTCTTCAGAAATATGAGGTAATTTCTGAAATGGTTCTATCTAATAAAAATGTTACTTTCTTCCAGATTTGCCTTTAATCTCAGGGTTTGCACATATTTTTCCTTATACATTAAACAGTGCAGTTCCTTTGGATCAGTCTGCATATGAATACTGGTTTTTCAATGATTAGGTCTTTACAAAATAGACTTTTTTCCTAATCAAAAATATATTTTATCAACTTGACCAATCCTACCAACTGTAGCTCATTAATCATTATTTCTCTGAATACAAATCCATTCCAATCTGCTCAACCTTAATCTACAGCCCCACCTTTTCTCACATCTGAAGCTTTACTCATTGCCCTTAATTCTTTAGGTAATGTCCAAACTCCTTCTCCCACTTGAAACATAATGAAACCAGCAGCCCTCTCTAAATGACCTTAAGTTCTCTTCCAACTTTAAATATTTTAACACAACTAAAGCATATTAATAGCATTCATTTATTTCTGCATATTAATCGATATTTTACTTTAATATTCCTGAAATCAGTAAGAGGGAAGTGAGTCAATGATAAAGG
Source organism: Chaetophractus vellerosus (assembly GCA_004027955.1). Classification (NCBI taxonomy): domain Eukaryota; kingdom Metazoa; phylum Chordata; class Mammalia; order Cingulata; family Chlamyphoridae; genus Chaetophractus; species Chaetophractus vellerosus. Next base: position 2,684 of record PVKH010016400.1, read on the forward strand.
GACTTAAATATTGATGTCCTAACTCTTCAGGTCTTGAAGGCTAGTATCTATTTTTATTCCTATAGTGTAGCAGTAAACCATTCGTCCTTAGACTATTATTCCACATAAAAATCCTGGAGAAGGAACGATCATTTAAAACTCAGAATCTGTGGCCCATGCCCAGAGACGGGTAGCTGGGACTCTGCAAAGTTAATGACACTATAAATACTGTAGTTTGAGACTACTCAGAGAGGCACACTAAGAGACCTTTGGTGGATATTGGATGAAGATGAAACTCAATGTTATGCATATTTGTTTTGTAAGTTCACAACTTTAACTATGCACTTACTATTTATGTATGTTCATGCACACATGACATACTTCAATAAACATTTTTAAAATTAAAAAAATACTTCCAAGTTTAATGTGCATAAAATGTTCAAATGAATATGAACATACTGTTATATTTATATATGTTTGTATGTATACATTTAAGTGTTTAAGTACATGCTGAATCAGCTTGCCTGCCTCCTCTCCTCTATAAATCATATTTTCCTTAAAAATAGAGGGAATTACTTAAATTCTGAAAATAAAATCTCAATGTCAAAAAATGTGTTATGTGTATGCTGGACTTTCAATACTGTGATTTTTGTGTTTTGCTGAACAATACTTATGTGCCAGATTCACTCAATGTGCTTTACAATGATTTGGTTTTCTTGAGTCACTTTAAGAACCACATTTAAGGAAAATATAAATGCACTCCATTTTATAGATGAAGATTCTGACACTCTTAGAGGTTAATCACATATCTTTTAGAAAACACGTAGTAAGTGACTGAAACAAAAATCACATTGGACTTTTAATTCCATGTTATTTTTTTCCACAATGTCACATGTTACATAAATTATGAGATTGGATTGGGCAGTTTTTAGTGGTAGAGGTTATTTTAAAATAATAAATCCATTTTTTTTTATTTTTTAAAGATTTATTTTATTTATTTATTCCCTCCCCTCACCTCATTGTTTGCACTCGCCATCTGTTTGCTGTGTGCTCTCTGTGTCTGCTTGTCTTTTTTTTTTGGAGGCACCAGGAATGGAACCTGGGACCTCCCACGTGGGAGGGAAGCGCCCAATCACTTGAACCACTTCTGCTATCTGCTTGTTGTGTCTCTCATTGTGTTTCCTCATTATGTCATCTCGTTGCCTCATCTTTTTGCATCAGCTCAATGTGTAAGCTCACTGTCTTGTTCATTTTCTTTAGGAAGCTCCAGGTACCGAACTCGGGACCTCCCATGTAGTAGGTGGGCACCCAACTGCTTGAGCCACATCCACTTCCCAAATCAATTTATTTTTGATTTTAGAAAGTATAGAATTTTTAAAAATGAGCATTGCAAATAATAGCCAAGAGAATTCTAAATACTATGTATTTTGTTTTTGTGGCCAAGAGACTTTTAGGTGCTTCCCATGATATCTGCCTCCTGGTTTTCATGCCTTTGTGTCATTTCATTCCCTTGAGTGTGAGCAGGACCAGTGATTTCTACTCAGTAGTATGATTTGGTTATTACAATATGCCATATGCATAAAAAATGACATGATGTTTGCATAACTATATAAAAATGTAGCACCTGCATTGCTGGTATCTCTCTTTTTATAGTTTTGGAGAAGCAATCCACCATAAATCCTGCAACTCAAAGAAGTGAATTGAGAGAGTTTGGAAGCAGCTCCCTCCTCATTTGTGCATCTGATGAGAACATTGCCATAGCAGACACCTTAATTTGAGCCATCTGAATCTTAAACAGGCAACTAGCTAAGCTGTGCTTTGTCTTCTGACCCACAGAAACTGATATAATAAATATGTGTTCTTATAGCCCATTAAGTTTGCAGTAATTTGTTATGCAGTGTTTTCATTTGCTAAAAGCTGCTGAAAGCAATATACCCAAATGGGTCAGTTTTTAACAATGGGAGTTTATTAGCTTATAAGCTTGAAATTCTGAGGCCATGAAAGTGTCCTCACCAAGGCATCATCAGACAATGCTTTCTCCCCAGATGCCGGCAATCCTGAACTCCTCTGTCACATGACAAGGCACATGGTGGCATCTAATGGTCTCTCCCTTCTCTTTCAGGTTTTGTTGCTTTCAGCTTTTGGGTCTGTGGCTTTCTCTCTCAGCTTCTGTGAGTTTCTGTCTCTCTCTCCAATTTCATCCCATTTATAAAGGACTCCAGTAAGAGGATTAAGATCCACCCTGGGTCATACCTTACTGAAGTAACCTAATCAAAATGTCCCACCTACAATAGGTTCATACCTATAGAAAAAGACCAGCTTTAAGAACATGATTTTTGGGGGGTACATGCAGTCTCAAACTATTACACGCAGTCTCAAACTACTACATGCAATGATAGAAAACTAATATGTTTGTTTATTTCAGTCCTTTGAATCTAATTATCGATTATCTAACCAGATACTTAGTTTTTCTGTTTCAACCATATATAAACCAATACACCAAACTTTTTCCTGAGTTTTAACCTGAATGAATATTTCTATGCTTTATTTGGCTGCCACTGAGTATAGTAAGCAGCTATTTTTTGTGTGTCTTTTTCCTTCTTTTAGCCCCATAAACCTCTCATTAATTGAAAAGACTAAGCATAAATACATGCCTCAGTGAGCCTATTCTACATTAGCTATTTTGTTTACTTTATGTTTCACTGCAGTGATTTTTTTAAAATGGTGTTTCAACATCTAGTAAAGGTGTTTTTATTAAAAATTTTTTTCTGTTGCTTAAGCTGACAAACATTCCTCCAAGTTCATTAAACTAGAGCTCAAGAGAGTTCTACTTTTTATGGTACTTGTGCTTAAGATTATGCTTTTCAAATATGTCTAAAAGAGAAGAGGATACCACCAATGAAGCCCCTGACCTCTGCAATGTTTCTTATGTTCCCAACCACTTCTTCAGAATATCCCTAGTGGAAGTTGACATTTAATATCCAAATAAGTTGTGGTAGGATATTCATTTATCTGTTGTATATAAATGTACATTTTATCACAGTCAAGTTTCAGTTCTGGGAAAGATTAATGACTAAATTTTTAAAAAGAAAATTTAAACTGCCTATCACAATGAGTACCACACAATAATCCTCCAGTAAATGTACCCCCATACACAATCAATACCTTTTCTTATATAATATGTACTCTTTATATCTCTTCTAACTCCTAGGCTTCTCAATTTAAGTTGACCACTTCAGCATTCATGCTGTTTCACATCATGGGAAAAATAGAATTCTGATTTATCGAGGGATCCAATATAAAAATTAAAATATAAAGTAGACACAGGAAATTTAGGAGAGTACTTTGACACTTTGGAGGTGGGAAGAGCTTCTTAAGAAATGTTTGTAAACTTAGGAGACATATAAGAAATGGACTGATTTGACTCCTTATTTAGAAAAATGGTTAAAGGTTGACAAAGTCAATAGATAAAAACCACATGGCAAAAGTTAATATCTTTAGTATCTTTAACAAACCAAGAAATTCTTTAAGTTTTTTGTTTGAGGCATGTATTCCAATATAAATATAGAAAAGAAAAATGAATAGCCAATTTTAGAGGAGAAAATATATATGATCATAAATATATGAAAATATATTCAACTTTGGTAGTACTCAGGGAAATACAAATCAAAGCAAAAATGAGATAACATTAAATTTTCATAAATTTGGAAAAATATTATAATTCTTGAAAACAAATGCTGAGGGAAATGTGAAAAAGTGTTTTCTTTACTATTGGTCAGAATTTGAACTGTTACAAACTTTTTGGAAGACAATCTGGCAGTGTTTATTAAAATTTAAAATTCTTATTATCTGACCCAAATTTGAGGAAACCCATCCTCACAAAATATAGATATATGAGAATATATGTATATGCGTATGTTCTCCTACTTTCCAAATTTGTGCTTGTTCATTTGAGCTAGAAAATGATATTCGAGACATTATAACCTGCTGGTGGTGTGAGGAAGGGTTGGGGCTAGGGATGGGAATGGGGACCCTGGACAGGAGTTTATTTGGCCCTAAAATTTTGCAGAGTTTAGAAAGACATCATATCATGCATGTAGCAGTTTGGTTTGTTTTGTTTAGGGGAATGGAGATAGATTTCAAAACCACCTCTTTGCCTTATGGAGAAGCTTCACAATCCTAAAATCCTATAAGGCTTGTAGCCCAGTTGAGCTCTCCAATCCCAGTGTCTTCCTTCTAAAAGAATCAGATGTTTCCTCAGATGATTGTCCCTTTCTATACTCTTGTTGTCCACTATATTTACGCCTTCAAATTTACAGAAGAGATTTTGTAAGCCATAATCTCTGATCACAATTCAAATAATCGAGAAACTAATATTAAAAGTATGAATAAAAATTTATATATTACTAAATTAAGAATAATCTTCTTAAAGAAAGGATGCCTATTATCACCACTTCCATTCAATATTGTACTGGAGGTCCTAGTCAGTGAAATGAGACAAGATTAAGGAATAAAAATTTATAATTTGAGAAAATGAAATAGTCCTTATTTTCAGGTGAATTGACAGTATATGTAAAATTTCAAAAGATTCTACAGTAAAACTATTAGAATTAAGTTAATATATCAAGTTGAAGGAGACAGACATAAAAACCTTATATGCCAGCAACAAATTAAAGAATGGGAGAAAATAAGGTATCATTTACTATAGCATCAAAATACATTCAATACCTATATAAAAATCTAATTAAACATGTACGAGACCTCCATATTGAAAACTACAAAACATTTATGAGGAGAAAACATAGAATATCTTCATGACCTGAGGATAGAAAACAATTTCCTAACCCTAAAGGAAGAAAATTATAAATGAAACTACATGAAAATGTAAAACTTCTGCTTTTTGGGAGATATCATTTAGAGGGTGGAAAGCAAGCCAGGGGTTAAAAGAAGATATTTGCAATACATAGATCTAAAGAACAAGGCCTTCCATTCTAGGAAGCATAAATACCTATATAAACCACAAAGAAAAAGACAGACAATCCAATAGAAAAAAGGTTCTAATAGTCTGTGAGGGGGAGCCGATGTAGCTCAAGTGGTTGAGCACCTGCTTCCCATATACAAAGTCCCTGTTTGATCCCCCGCACCTCCTAAAAAAAAAGTCTGTGGGATAAAATGGGAAGCATGTACAGAAGCACTTTCTGTTGCATACTGAGGCATGAAATGATGGCTGTTTCCAGGAAAAACACAGGTATGGTTGAATTGTGAACTGAACTAGGTGCTTTTTTGTGGAATACCATTTTTATTTGAAAAAATGACAGACTACAGCTATTAAGACTTTGATATTTAGCATACATTTTCTTGAAACAAATGACAGCATTTGTTGCAATCATAAACTTCAGACTCTTAAGGAAAAAGTATAATTTTGTAAAATTTGCAGCCATCACTGTGAGCTTACATAAACAGTTTTCGGATGAGCATGTTGGTTATATTAACAAATATGTTTTGTTGACACTGTATAATAAATGTGTTAAAATTTGGAAGAGCTGCATAACTCAGTGAACCAGCATTTCACAAATGACCAATACATGAGCTTGCAGTCTTGCAATGATAAAAAATGAAATTTAGTTCAACAGTTTCTAATATATCTGATTCTAATGTAACAGAGTGCAAAAACTTCATTGACATAGTTTCATATTCTACATTGCAACTAAGTTTAAGAAGGTATCACCTGTGGAGTTTTGGATATTATTAAAATGAATAGTCACAATTATCTGAAAAAAAACCTTTTTAAAATACTCCTCCCTTTTCCAAAAATATAGTTGTGTAAGGCTGTATTTTCTTCATATACTTCAACCAAAAAACCATATTGCAACTAACTGATGTAAAAACAGAAGTGAGAATCCATCTGTCTTCTATTCAGTCAAACATTAAATAAATTTGCAAAATATATAAAACCAATAGCACCCTTTTCAGTAGTTCCTTTCTGTTTGGAAAATAGTTATTATTTTAATAAAAACATGTTATGTTAATAATATGCAATGGCTTTGTTATTGTTATGGTTAAAGGATTAATGAACAAACACTAAAACGTTCTGTTTTAATTTCTAATAATATAAGTATTGGTAGATATAGCCCTTATAAACAAAAGCTCTTTCAAGTCTTCTCTATTTTTTAAGATCACAAAAGGATCCTGAGACCAGAAAAGGTGCAAACAGTTGTTCTAGAATGGAAAAATTAAGAGAATAGAAGAGCCATGCCATGGTCTTAAGACAGTGGGAGCCAACAGAGAAAAGCCTGCATTCTGAGCTAAATTTTGATCTTCAGCAAAGTTACCAGCAGGCTAATGGGCCTCCAGAGATGGTTCGATATCTTGAATGACATTACAGATTTCAATGACTCCTGACTGGTTCACTGCTGAGATGCTTTCCTGTGGTTCATGAACAGTGATAAAAGAAAAAGGTAATAATTATTTATTGAAACAACCAACTGCTGACATAAACATTGAATTTTGTTACTCTCCTGCTTCAATCCCTTCACTAGTACCCTAATTGCTGTTTAACACTGGAATTCTTTGGCATGGCACAAGGGCTCCTTAATGGTCTGGTTTTCTTCTATCTGTTCAGCCTCATCCTCCACTGCTCCTTTGCAAATTGTTTGTCTTCCATTTAATTGTTACTCAAATATTTTTCATTTTATCACATGACTTTACATATGCTCTTCCTTCTGCTTAGACTCTTCCACTACCTCTTTTTGAATGAAAACTCTGTTCTTCTATAGTCAGCTAAAGCAGCTCTTCTCTGTAAGTCCCTTCATATGGATTTTGACTCTCTTTTCTGTTATTTTGGCACATTATATATTCCTCCAAAATAATATCAATCCCAATAAATCTCATTTGTCTTTATCCCTTACTATAAGAATCTCACATGCAGGAGTATTATATTTTTTTCTTAGTATCACTAGCATCTAGCATATTTCCTGGAACATACTAGGAATAAACATAAATCAATAAAACAAATATAGTAAATAAAAGGAAGGGCATAATTTAAACTTCAGTGTTCATTGTTGTTCAGAAAAGTCTACAAAGGAAAGAGGTAGGAGGAGTAGGAAAAGAATTAAAAATTGAATTTTACCACCACATTTTTACTCAATAGTATTTAATTGGAAAAATGAACAATGAAATACTTGCTTTAACAGTGTTCCTGCTGTCAAGTTAAGATAACAGAGAAAATTGAAGAATTGAGGCAAAATCAGCATGCTATTAACAAAACTGTTCTTTCTGAATTACAAGGTCAGACAAATCTGTAAAAAGCAATACATAGGTCTTACCAATGTAAACTTATTTAGAATATGTTGTTGGCCTTTTATTTTTTTTTCCTGGAAATTTTAGTTGAAAGTATCCATAAAACTATATTTTAAAAATATTTAGATGCAATTAATTAATATTTTTAATATTTATATATTTTGTATTTTGTTTTTGCTAGTTTTTCTCTCATTTGAGTTCCCCCATCCCTTTATTGTCCTTATCTTTTTCCTATCTTAGGCTTCCATGCCACTCTTCTTTTATTCTTCTATTCTTTCTTGCTGTCTCCTCAGCTCTCATGTAGGTCAGGCAATAGCCTTCTAAATAGCTTCCCTTTTTCTCTCCTTTCTTGTAAAGAATTGTATTATTATTAGAAATAATTGCTCCATTTTCTTGGAGTTTCCCTTCTTCCCATGGGATGGGATGAATATACATCCCTGCTCTGTAGATGCCTGGTTTACCACATGACTTGCTGTAGTAATGAAATGTGATTAGAAGTAACCTGGGGCATTTAGTGCAGAAGCTTTAACAGCCATCACATGGTCCACTCTGTGCTCTGTTATCTCTCCCATGATAGCATCTATTCAATCAGCCTGAGTCCCAGAGAGAAGACAATATGGCACAGAACCACGGCTGACCCCCATGATTCTGTAATGTAAGGGAGAAAAAAAACTTTGCATTTTAAGCATCTGAAAATCTAGTGTGTTTTGTGTTATGACAGCTCGCATCACAAAGTAATTTAGTCTACACCCTTCCTTTTGCTGACATCCTGCCCCACATCACAGTCACTTTGTAATACAGTAAATAGGGTGAGCCTTTTAAAATTGTCAATCAGATCATCCCATTCTTCTCACTTGAACTCTGTAATTAATAAAGCCACTTCAGCCCCCATTTCACAAGAGCAAAAGACAAAGTCATGAAATTGTCGGCCCCATGGACTGCCTGATCTGCCTCCTCACTCCCTCCTTAGCCATCTGACTTCAGCATTTACTAGTCCCCTCTCAACCACTGAGCCTCAGTTGCAAGGGTCTTCTTGCTCTTCTTTGAGTATACTCCTCTCTTAGGACTTGACCTGGATAACTCTCTCCCTGTTTCAAGGCTTGGCTCAGCTGTCACCTTCCCAATGAGGACTGCCCTGACAACTCTATTTAAAATTGCAACCTGTTAACCAGCCCCTCACTGCACACTCCAGATAACCCTTGTCCTGCTTCACCTTTTTTTCCATAGCTTCTCTCACCTTTGAACACAGTGGGTAATATATGCAACCAAGCATACTTTGTGCTATATGTAATTGTTTTATTTAGTGTTTATTGTCTATTGCCAATCAATAGAACATAAGTTCTATGAAGTCAGGTACCTTGTGCTGTTTTGTTCACAGAAGAGTTAATAAAATAGTGAATGATATATTTCAAAGTGTAATATCATTCTTGCAAGAAGTATAGAATTAGAAGGAAAAAAAAAATTGATGGTCGATTTTTTCCTCCAGGTGAAAACTGATGAATATTGCAAATGAATTTATACAGACTAAAATATTAGATAAATAGATATTAATTTCATAAAAAACTTAAAAAAGGCATTTCATAAAAATTTAGCCTAAAATAGCACATTGTATTTATAAAGACTTCTCAAAGGTATTTCTTAATTTAAAAATTCTTATATAAGAATGACATGTACAACCTTACTTTTTGTTTTTATTCATTTGAGATATATGGCACAGAGAAATATTTCTATTCTTGAAGTATCCAAATACATAACATACACAATTTTATGGATGTATAACACCATACACTTTTAAACTTACAAAGGTTAATTGTAGTTTTTATTTTTTATTTTATTTTATTTTTTTTTTTTTTTTTTTAAAGATTTATTTATTTTATTACATATCTCCCCTTCCCCCCCGTTGCGGCGACGCCCCAAGACTTGGTCACTGCGCAGGCGCGGCTTTTCCCCGCTTGTGGGCGGTCTCTGCTTCCGATCACGGCTGGCTCCAGTTCGCGGGTGGCTGGCTGCGTTCCATTCACAGGCGACCTGCCCTGCCCGTGGCGGCTTTTGCCCTGTCCGTGGCAGCTTTTTGCCCTGCCCACGGTGGCTCCGGCCCGCCCATGGCGGCTTGCCATTCTCAAGGTGGTCTGCCCGCTAGGAGAGGTCCCCGGGAACCGAACCCAGGGCCTCCCATGTGGTATCCCAGCGCGCTCTTTATCCACTGAGCTATCTAGCCGGGCCCCAATTGTAGTTTTTAAAACTCAGATTCTTCTTATAAATTTTTATAACTCAAATTTTATTTTGCCTCAAGCATTCCCTATTGTGATATATGTGTTCTCAAACAAGCTGACTAATTTCACAATTTGCATATTAAAGAAATAATGCTAAGGAAGCATGGAGCAAAATAATTGACCAAAGATCTCAATTTGTACGTGTTTCAGCCTTGATTTGGTAGTCAAAACTTATTAGTAATAGCAAATTTATTCTGCATTTTCATATTTAGTGTGTTCTCCTATACTTCAAAGCACTAATTAGAGTCTACTTCCCCTTTATAATTGCTCAACTTTCAAAATAGTTTCCCTTTTAATTTTGTCTTGTTTAGGCTTTTGTTAATGCAAAAGAAAAATATTTTAGAGGATCCCTAAGTTACAAAATATATTAAGTCATTGTAATTGTCTAGCACTATGTGAACTACAAAGGGCTTTCATACTTGTCATCTACATTAAGTTTGATTTGTCGGAAGGACATATATTATTATCCGCATTTTACATTTGAAAAATACAAGTCTCAGATTGGCAAAGTAATCACCCTATAATCACATAGATTGTAGTAGGTTTGAAACTTGAATGCAAGTTTTCTTTTCCCACATTGTTACAGGCCTGCTGCATATGATTGTGCAGTGTGTGCACTGAACAGAGGCACCCTCAAAGAAAAATCAGAGCCTGAAATGGAGCGAGTTCCTGGCTAGTTAAGCTTAGTGCATTGACATGGGATTGTATTGACCTAGGTCTATGGTCCAAATCCAGCCTGTCCACTTGTTTTTGTAAAGTTTTTTGGGAACACAGCCATGATTGTTCACTTATATAATGTGTGTGGGTGTTTTCTCACATAATGGCAGAGTGGTTGCTCCAGAGACTGTGCTCTGCAAGCCAAAAAAAATTACTCCCTGGCTCTTTACAGAAGAAGTTTACTGAAGCTTGGACCAAACGAATGGATAAGTTTTAGTCATTAGATAGAACAAAGGCATAGTATGTTTTAGCAACAGCCTTGCTTTGCTCAGCATAATTTTTTAACATATTTTACCACATATACATTGTTACATGTATTAGTAGTTTGCCTCATTTCATTGCTGAAGAGATAGTTACTAATTACAACAGAAAACAGTCATTTTACAGGAGAGAAATCTCACATAGACACTCTTACCAAATGATCACTATTAGCATTATCAGTAATTAGAAATACCAACATCATGTATCCTGTGATATGACACTTTGAGAAAGGCACAATATCAATTCTATGGTATTCTTGCAAAAAATGCCAAATCTCAATCTAATCATGAGAAAACATCAGGCAAAAACAAATTGATATTCTTGGTTTTACATGACCAGTATACTCTTCAAAACTGTCCAAGTCGATAAAAATAAAGACAGAAGAATCATCACACATCGGGGGAGACTAAAGAGACATGGCAACTAAATGCAATGTATGGTCATGAATTTGTTCCTGGACCAGAAAAAAAAATGTTAGAGGAAAAATTGGCAAAATTCAAATATTTATTTGTATCAATGTTAATTTCCTGGTTTTCATAACTGTACTATGGCAACTTAAGCTGTTAACTTTGTGGAAACCTAGATGAAGGGTAAACAGAAATCATCTGTACTATAGCCACAACATTTTCATAAGTCTAAAGTTATTTCAAAATTTCAAAATTAAATAATTTTCAGACAAAAGTTACTTTTCTGTCCTTAGTAGTTGAATAATACTATACAACTTTAGATCTTTAGAGTAAACTCAAGGACCACAAAATGGTTAACAAACATCATTTGATGTACCTATATAAATAATCAGATGAAACATATGAGACCCTCCGTTTTGTGTGATCAAGAGTAATTGTTGGAGATTATTATCCTTACAAGAATACAGTAGAACTGTTAAGAAAATTTCTAAAACTTGAAAATAATGCAAAGAATTGGATATGTCTTTTCCATATCATGTGTGGGCATTATTTTATTGTTCCACCCAAAGATTATTTACAGGAGTCTACTTTATATAATTCACTATTCACTAGGGTCAAAAGCCGCAGACTTGGTGAATTTATATGTTCACATGAAGATTTTTCTCTAGTATAATTGCAAATGATATCTACAAATTACAATCTAAAATTATAGTTTATTGCTCTACAGGACATTAACCATTTTGTAGCTAACCTAGCAATAATAAAATATTATTCAACCATTTCTTTATTATATTGCTTTGTAATACCAGCTTCTCACATGTTCTTTGAACTGGCCTTACCATTTTACTAATTCCCTTGTGTGATGGTTAGGCTAATGTGTCAAGTTGGCCAGGTAATTGTGTCCAGTTGTTTGGTCAAGCAAACACTGGGCTAATTGTAATACAAGGACATTTATGGGCTTTAGTCATCAGTGAGTTTACTACACAGATGGCTGATTACTTCTAAGATCAACCAGAGAGATTGCCCTCAGCAATGAGTGACGTTTTATCCAATCAGTTGAATACCTTAAAAGGGGAAGTGATTTCAGCATTCAGAGAGAATTTCCCAAATTGTCTTTGGACAGTCAATGTCTCCCGGAAACTCACCAAGCACCTTCATTGGACTTACATAGGAGCCCCTGGTTTGTAGCCTGCCTGTAGAACCCGGACTTATGCATCCTCATGGTCATGTGAGAGAACCTTATAAAATCCCATACTATTTACAGATATCTCCTGTTGATTCTGTCCCATAGAGAACCCTGTCTAATACACGTTGTTAACTAAAAAGTTGAATAAAATCTTAATGGCATATTTACTTTATAAGTGTATGGGAGTTGTGTGTTTTACTTTTTGAAAATTGTGATTTAACAAGATAGTGGCACACAAAAGTAATGTTTTACTACCATGATTTATGCATGTTTAATATATGTACCTTCTAAGAAATAAATCGACCATTTTTCATAAATTTAATTCTACCAGCATTTTTTCTATTATTCCAGATTTTGCTGATGACCCAAAGCTGAGCACACAAGCTATTAATTTCCCCTGCATTCAGTGGAGAAGTGACAGATTATCTTGTGCTGAACTTGTTACTGGGTAACTCATATACTTATCCAGTGATCTTTAACATCTTATTTACCTTAAGGGTATTTAAAGGAGTAGTTAAAATTATGAGATCTTGGAGAACAGAAAGAGAGTTGTTGGTATCCAGGGTATTTCCTAGCATTCCACACTCCTTCTCCTCCATCCTGAGCCAATTTGAATGATGTCTTTACTGGAAATGCTTGTGGAGTTTAATATATATTTTCTGGAATTTGAAGAGAATGTGTTAGCTGACTTACACCTGAAAAAGAGTCAAAACATCAAAAGCATGTAAAGTCTGTGGTGGCAGACAGAGAAAAGGCTCATTAGGGTTTATCAGGGCAAAGTTGCATTTTCCCTGTAGGCCAAATGGAGCCCTTTTAAGCAAATCAACCGTGATTAATGTCAAATTGGTTATTGTGAATAGGACTTCCTGGAGGTGCAAAATGACCACAACATAAAGAGGCTAGAGGTTAGTTGTGGATGGAAACTAGGGTTT
>PVKH010016401.1:0-15747 GCA_004027955.1 Chaetophractus vellerosus
TAAGTATATGGTGATATGTGGGAAAATTGCAACTAATGTAATTTATGGATTATAGTTAACATAATATTGTAATATTTTTGCAGTAATGGCAAAGAAGATATTATTTCAATTCTAAGGGGCAACAATAGGGGAGTAGAAGGGGGTATGGGGTTTTTCCTTTAAGAGTAATGAAAACGTTCTAAAATTGACTGAAGTGATGACAGCACAACTCTGATAAATATGCCACTGAGTTTACAATCTGAATGGATTGTACAAAGCATGGGTCTGTATAACACAGCGAATCCTCTGGTGGAAGATGGACTGTGTTAACAGAACAAATATGAGAACTTTCTCTCATGAACTAGAACAAGTATATAATACTAATACAGGGTGTCACTAAACAGGTGGGTTGGGGGAAAAATACACCAAATGTAAGATATTGGCTATAGTTAGCAGTAATGTTTTGGCAATGCTCTCTTTCATAGTTTGTAACAATTATTTCACAACAATGCAAGGTGGTGGTGGTGGGGTATTGTATGGGAGCCCTGTATGATGATATGCATGTTTGTTTTGTAAGTTCACAACTTGTACTATACACTTATTGTTTATGGATGTTCATGTATGAATGACTAACTTCAATAAAAAAGTTGAAAAATAAAAAACTAAAAAATGGGCATAAGACTTGAATAGACATTTCTCCAAAGAAGATATGCAAATGGCCATAAAGCACATGAAAATATGCTCAACCTCACTCGCTATTAGGGAATTGCAAATCAAAACCACAATGAGATACCATTTCATAACCACTAGAATGGCTACTATTAAAAAGAAAACCCAGGAAATAACAACTGTTGGAGAGGATGTGGAGAAATAGGAACACTCATTTATTGTTAGTGGGAATATAAAATGGTGTGACTGCTGCAGAAGACAACTTGGTGGTTCCTTGGAAAGTTAGGTACAGAATTACCATATGACCTGGCAATCCTAATTCTAGGTTATACCCCAAAGATTTGAAAGCAGGGACTGGAACAGATATTTTCACATCAATTTTCATAATGGCATTATTCACAATTGCCAAAAGATGGAAGCAACCCAAGTGTCCGTCTACAGATGAATGGATAATAAAATGTGGTATATATGTATAATGAAATGTTTTTCAGCCTTAAAAAGGAATGAAATCTTATTTCTTTTAGTAGTTTTGCTATTATATGCTTGGCCTTTTTAATGCTTGGTCTTTGGTGTTTCTTCTGCTTAGTGTTTGCTGAGCTTCTTGAATATATGGTTTTGTGTTCTCCATCATTTTGAAAAAATTTTTGGATATTATCTCTCCATATATTTCTTCTGCTCCTTTCTGTTTTTCTTCTTCTTAAGAGATTTGTTAAACCATTTGATATTGGCCCAAAGTTCTCAAATACGCTAAACCTATAGAATATTTTTCTGTTCTTTAGTTTGGATTTATATTGGCCTGTCTTCAAGTTCATTGCTCCTTTCTTTCTTTGTACATATTTGCTGTAGCCCAATATATCAGAATATATATTTTTGAGGCACTGGGACCAGGGATTGAAGCTGGGACCTCGTATGTGGGAAGCCAGTGCTCAACCTCTGAGCTACATCGGTTCCCCCCAATATATTTTTTAAAGTCCTTACAATGTGTTCTTAATTTCTTCGGATATGAGGCTATGAACATTAGCAATCCATGTCTCCTTAATGTGGCTCAAAAATTTTGTAGGGCCTGTAGTCCATTCCTGAGATGATTTGAAGTTGGTCTTTAGTCTCTGTGAGGATTGGTTTAATTTTGTGGAATTAGCCAATAGCAAAACAGGCAAAGAAGTAAGAGTGACCAGGCTCACATCTTGAAGTTTCCTTTTTATGGATCATGGCCCAATATTCTCCCATAAATCCATAATTTTTTTCCTTTTAATTTTGTCCAGTTTTTCTAGTTCTTCTCAGAAGAAGAATTTGTCTGACTTACCTTGGCTGTCATTTCTGGAAATGGAACCCTGTTTTTTTCTATAATATTTTTGAAAATAGAATGTAGGTCATAATTTTTTTTTTTAGCTCTGGCATATTAAGGATGTCTTTCTATTGCTTCACACATGAAAGATAAACTTTGTTTTGCTGGAAAAAATATGTAAATACTACTTAATTGTTTTATGGCATTTAGAGTTATAAATAGAGTCTTAGACTAGCTTTTGTAGGAGTCCTTTTTGGTTTTCTTAATGCTTAGAGATATTTATTTATCTGTTTGTTTGTTTTTATATTTATTTATATGTTTATTTATAAGAACTCTTAAGTATTTCTAGATATGAATGTCTCTTTATTGATTTTGCCTATAATATGAAGAGCTCTTTCGATCTTCAAATTCAGGTCCTTCAATCTTTTCCAGAATTTCTCATTATTTAGGCTTTAATTATCACTTTTCTTCCAATTATTTTGGTATATTCCTCAAATACTTATAATTCTTAGGTCAGATTCCATTTTCCGTACTTTGTAGCTATTATAACTGATTTTTCCATGTTTTTATCTTCTCCCCTATATTCTTAGCTTCTCAGTTTGGTTTCTGCCATAACTTACTTGACTCTCTACCCCTTTCTAAATCAGCTCTGCTATTTATCACTTTGAGTGAGGGCTTCTAATTTCCTATTTTATTTTTAATTTGCTTATACCTATTGTTTATGTTATCCAAATCCATTTTTATCCAATTCTGTTAACTTCCATCTCACCCGAATTTCTTTGACTCTCTTCTCCTGTTTTTATAGAGGCCATGTGTTCTTGCATCATGTTTCAGATGCCACACACATTCCTAAAATCTTTTGACTAACAGAGTAGATCATTTTCGGACATGTCTTTTCTCTCTTTTTTCTTATTCTTCAGATGATGTTTCCTTTCCTTTGCCTGAAGTATATTTTTGGTTGGCCCTTCATATTTTTTTTTCCTTTTAAATTAATTTTGTTGAAGTTTAAGTTTCATGTGATAAAATGGAACCATTTTAAGCATAGATGATGACATTTTACAAATGAATACAGCAATTAACCAACATCACAATCAAGATATAGAACATTTCTTTCACCCCACAAATTCCTCTTGTGTCCCTTTGTAGTCAGTCAACACACATATCCACCCCAGCCAACCACTGACCTGCCATTTGTAATTATAGATTAGTTTTGCCTATTATGAAATTTCATATGAGTGAAATCATATGGATTTTCCATTCTTCTCTACTGCTTTCACTAAGCATAATGTTTTTGAGATTTATCCATGTTGTTGTATCAGTAGTTTATTCCTTTTGTTGTTGTTTTATATTTTGTTATTATTAGTAGCTTACTCCTTTTTATTGCTAACTTGTTTTCCCATTGTATGTCTATAGCACAATTATTTCATCCATTCACCTTTTGATGGGTGTTTTTTGGTTATTATGAATAAAATTATTCCTATTTATGAAAATGCTTTTTTTTTAAAAAAAGATATGCATTTGTTTTTCTTGATAAATACTTACAGAAAGAAGTTCTGGATCATGTGGTAAGAGTATGTTTAATTTTATAAGAAATTTCCAAACAGTTTTTCAAAAGTTGTTGTACCATTTTATACTTCTTCAAGCAATGAATGAGTTGCAGTTTTTCTATATTATTGTTATATGTTCAAAATATGCAAGTTTTGTTAGATGTATGTATATATAGTTTGCATCATATGTGATCTCTCAGCCAGGGGCTTTCCTTTTTAGGTATTTCAAACAACAATAGTTTTAAGTTTTAATAAATTCCGATTTATTGATTTTAAATGGCTCTTTCTTTTGTTTTTTTCCTAAGGTTGTGAAGAAATTCCTGTTTTCTTCTAGAAGTTTTCTGTTTGCTTTTTTATATTACATCTATGATTCGTTTGAAATTAATTTTTGTATGTAATAGGAGGAAAAGGTTGAAGTTTATTTTTTTCCCATGTGGATATCCATTTGTTCCAATATTGTTTGTTGAAAAAAATTTCCTTTCCACATTAAATTACCTTGACTCTTCTGTCAAAAAGTAATTGACCACATATGTGTGGGTTGATTTCTGAACTCTGTTTTGTTCTATTGTCTATCCTTACACCAATACCATACTATCTTGATTATTGTAGCTTTATGCTGCCTTGAAATCATGTAGTGTACATTTTCTAAATTAGTTCTTTATTTTTTTTTCAAAATAATTTGGGCCATATTTGGACCTTTGAATTTTCATATAAATTTTAGTAACAGCTTGTCAATTTCTATAAAATAATTTGCTTGGATGTTGACTGGGATTATATTGAATATATAGTTCAGTTTGGGGAGAATTGACATCTTAACAATATTGAGTCTTCTGATTCATTAACATGGCATATCTGTCAAATTCTTTAGCTCTTCTTTAATTTCTTTCAACAATGCTTGTTAGATCTTTTGTTAAAGTTATTCCTAAGTATTTTATGTTTTTAGATGCTATTGTAAATAGTGTTTCAAACATTTAATATTATAGTTGTTTATTGTTGCTATATAGAAATAGACTTGATTTTTGTATATTGACTTTATATCCTGCAACCTTGCTACATTCACCTTATCATTTTTTGTAGACTGTTTTGTTAGGTTTCTTAAGATTTTTTGAATACATGATTATGCCCTCTGCAAACAAAGATAATTTTTCTTCTTTCTTTCTAAATTGAAGGTCTTACCTTTCCTTCCTTCTTTCATTTCCTTCTTCTATGTCTCTCTGCCTCCCTCCCTCCCTCTTTCTCTCTTTGCACTGGCTCATACCGCCAATTCAGTGTTGAAGTGTGGACATCCTTGTCTTTTTCCAGATCTTTGGAGGAAAGTATTCAGTCTTTCACCATAAAATATGATATTAGTTGTAGGTTTATCCTAGATGTCTTTTATAAAACTTTTTTTGGAAATAATTTCAAAGTTACAAGACAGTTGCAAAAAATATTTTCTAAACACTTGAGCATAAGTTGCATCATACCTCATGCTCCTTGGACACTTAATACCTCCATGTATATTTCCTAAGAAGAAAGAATTCACTTATGTAACCTCATCCTAGATGCCTTTGATCAGATTGAAGAAGTTCCTTTCTATTCTTAGTTTGCTGAGAGTTTTTATCACAAATAGTTGTCAGTTTTGGTCAAATGCATTTTCTCCTTCTATTGAGATAATCACATATTATCCCCCCTTTATTCTGTGACTGTGGTAATAAATTAGATCAATTTACTTTGCAATGTTAAACCAACCTTGCATCCCAAGGATAAACCCCACATTGTGATGCAGTGTTTGTATTGTCAGATTCAATATGCTAAATTTTTGTCAAGTGTTCTTGCTCCTACATTTGTGAAGGATATTGGTCTTTTTTTTCCTTTTTTGCAATGTGTTGATCTGGTTTTATTTATAAAATAATGCCTTCATAAAATGAGTTGGGAAGTGTTTCTTCCTCTTCTATTTTTTAAAAGAATTTATGTAGGGTTTATATTACTTATTCCTTAATTATTTAGCAAAATTCATCTGAAGGCATTGGACTTGGGGTTTTCTTTGTGGGAAGGTTTTACATTATGAATTCAATTTCTTTAATAGTTATGGGGCTATTTAAATTTCCTAGTTTATATTGAGTCAGGTTTTGTGATAGATATCTTTCAAGGAATGTATGCATTTTGCCCAAGTTGTCAAATTTATAGAAACATAGGATTTGTCATGATATCCTACCTTTCACTCCTGATATTGGTTATTTGTGTATTCTCTCTCTATTTTTTTTTCATCAGGATAGCTAGGGGGTTATCAATTTTGTTGAACTCTCCAAAGAACCAGTTTTGGTTTTATTGTCTTTCTCTATGGGTTTTCTGTTTTGAATTTCCTTGACATCTGCTTTCATCTTTGTTATTATCTTTCTTCTACTACCATTGGATTGAATTGGTTCTTTTTCTGTTTTCTTTAGGTGGAAGCATAAGTACTTTGTTTTGGATTTTTTCCATATTCTAATATAAGCATTAAAGGTATAAATTTCCCTGTAAGCATTGCCTTAGTTGCATGCTATAACTTTGAAGTGTTAAGGTTTCATTGTATTTCAGTACAGAATTTCTAATCTTCCTTGTGTGGGTTTTTATTTTTATTAATTGAGCCCATCTGCACAAAATTAATAAGTATTTTTAGGAAATATAACTTTTAATAATATGTTATTTAGAAAAATGTTTTAAATTTTTAAAAGTAACTGTATTACAAAACATGAAAATGAAGAAAAAATCCCCAGAATCCCATCACTGTGAGTCAGTTACAGGATTGTTCTAGTGTATTCCCTTAAAGTTTTATTTTTAATACAGTAGTTGTAGGTTTACAGAAAAATCATGCAGAAAGTACAGAATTCTCATAGTTTTCCCTATTATTACATTTTGCATTAGTATGGTACCTTTGTTACAATTGATGAAACATTATCATTATAATTATAGTATTAGCTACAAACCATGGCTTATATTAGGCTTCACTCTTTGTGTTGTACAGTTCTATTCTGGTATCATATATATAACCTAAAATTAATCATTTTAGTCATTTTCAAGTATAAAATACAGTGATGTTAAATAACATTCACAATGTTGTGCTACCAATATTGAGGATTAACTTTCCATTATCCACACTCACCCTTGCCCCTGTAACCTGTACTCTAATTTATGGCTCTATGATTTGCTTATTCTAATTATTTCATATAAGTGAGATCATACAATATTTGTCCTTTTGCGTCTGACTTATTTCACTCAACATGAAATAAGCCTTCAAGGTTCATCTATGTTGTAGCATGTATCAAAATTTCATTCCTTTTTACAGCTGAAAAATATCCCATTGTATGTATATACCACATTTTGTTAGTCTGTTCTTTCATTGGTGGACATTTGGGTTGCTTCCACCTTTTGCCAATTGTGAATAATGCTGCTGTGAACATCAGTGTACAAATATCTGTTCAAGTCTCTGCTTTTAATTCTTTTGGGTATATAACTAGAAGTGGGTTTCCTGGGTCATGTGGTAATTCTATACTTAACTTTCTGAGAAAACACCAAACTGTTTTCCACATCCCTACCAACAATGTTTGAAGGCCTATTTCTCTCTTGTGTATTTTTTTTTGATGCATGGATTATTTAGAAGTAAGTTTTAAAATCAACAAATATTTGAGGATTCTTTAGGTATCCTCTTGTTATTGGTTTCTCGTTTAATTCCATTGTGGTCAGTGAACATACTCTATGATTTAGTTCATCTAAGTTTTTGAGAGTTGTTTTATGGTCCAGAATATTGTTTATCTTCGTAAATGTTACATGTGCCCTTGAAAAAAATATGTATTGCACAGTGATTGAGTGGACAGTTCTATCAATATCAGTTAGGTTAAATTGTTTGAGAGTGTTTTTCAAGTCTATTTTTACTGAGTTTATATCTTCTGTCTCAGTTACTGAGAGAAGATTGTTGAAATTTACAACTCTAATATGGACTTATCTACATCTCTTTTCAGTTCTCTTAGTTTTTGCTTCATGCAATTTGAAGCTCTATAATTAAAGTATATATATAAATATGATTGATGAATTCTTCTTGATAAATTGGCCCATTCATCATTTTTTTAAATTAATTTTTTATTTATGGCCCTTTCATCATTGTGAAATATCCTTCATTTCTGGTAATAGTCTTTATTTTGGACTCCACTTTATCTGATATTTATATAGATACTACACCTTCCTTATAATTGGTACAGCCTTTTCTGTTTATGTTTAACTTATCTGAGTTTTTATAGTTCCAGTGCATTTTTCATTGCAGCATATAGTTGGGTCATGCTTTTAAAAAATTTAAGTCCTATTTGACAATCTCTCTTTTAGACCATTTACATTTAACATAATTATTGTTTAAACCATTTACATTTAATTTAATTATTGATATGATTGGGCTTAGGTCTATCATCTTGCTACTTGTTTTCTATTTGTCTCATCTATTCTTTGTTCCTTTCCTTTTAATATCTTGCCTTCTTTTGGATTGAGTATTTTTAGTATTTTATTTTATCTTCTGTATTGGATTAGTTGCAGAACCCCTTTTTTAAAATTGCTCTAATGTTTAAAATATACACTTTAACATCATAGCCTATCATCAAATAATATTATTTATGTTTATATATAATGTAAGAACCCTCTATACTTTCATTTCCCCCTTCCCATCCTTTTTGTTCTTGTTATCAAATATTTTACTTCAGTATATATTATTAGTTTCATAATACACTGCTACTATTTTAATTTTAAACAATCATCTTTTAACATTATGCTAAAATAAATAAAAAGCTTTTTGTAGTTATTCACCATATTTACCATGTCTAGCACTCTATTATTTTGTGTAGGTCTAAGCTTCCATCTAGTGTTATTTTCTTTCAGCCTGAAGAATGTTCTTTAACATTTCTTGTAGTGGCACTCAGCTGGCAATGAATTCTCTTATCTTGGATTTGTCATTTTTGAAGGATATTTTCACTGGGTATAGAATTCTAGGTTGACAGTTTTTTTCTTTCAGCCTATTAAAGATGTCGTTCCATTGTCTTCTGGCTTGCATTGTTTCTGACGAGAAATCAGCGATCATTCTTATCTTTGTTCCCCTGTAAGTAATGTGTCTTTTTTTTTTTTTTCCTGGCTGCTTCTAAGATTTTCTCTTTATGAATGGTTTTCATTAATTTGATTATGATGAGTTTTAGTTAGTTTTTTTTTTTTTTGCATTTATTCTCCATAGGATTCATTGAGCTTCTTGGATCTGTGGGTTTATAGTTTCCATCAAATTAGAAAAAAAATTGGCCTTTGTTTCTTCAAATATTTCCTTCTTCTGTCCTTTCTTGGCCTGTAGTCACACATATTTAACATTGCATGATATTTTCCCACAGCTCACTGAAGCTCTGTTTTTCTGCTAGTATTTCCATTTGGATAGTTTCTGTTGTTATGTCTTTTGATTCATTGATCTTTTATTCTGCAGTGTCTCATCTGCTATTAAGCCCATTCAGTGAATTTTTCATTTCATATACTGAATTTTTCATTTCTAGAAGTTCCATTTTTTTATTATATCATGCATCTCTCTCTTCATTATGTTCATGTTTTCATTTGAACATGTTTTTTAATAGCTGTTCTTAACGTCCTGGTTTGCTAATTACCATATATCTGAAATTTGGGGGTTTGTTTCTATTGACCAATATTTTTCCTGGCTATGGGTAACATTTTTCTCCTTTTTCAAATATCAAGTAATTTTTGATTGGATGGTGGACTTTAGGAATATTATGTTATTGAGTGTCTGGATTATTTTGTCTTCCTTAAAGTGTATTGAAATTTGTTTTAGCTGTCAGTTACATTACTTGTGGATCAGCTTGATCCTTTCTAAGCTTGCTCTTAAAGCTTTGTTGGAGTAAGCCTAGAGTAATCTTTTCCCTAATGTTAGTGTGGCTCTATTACTAGGATATGGCGCTCATGGAGTCTTTCCTGAATTTCCTGGGTTCAACTCATTCCCTCCACTCTGGCTCGTTAGAATTTGCATCCCTCTATGAGATCTAGGAATTGTTTAGCTTACACATCCCCCAAAGTTGTTCTTTACTCAGCCTCATGGAATTTTGCCTTATACATATTCAGCTTAAAAATATATAACCAAAGACTCAAAAGGACTCTTAAATTTCTAGAGCCTTTTCTTTCCATAGTACTCTCCTCTTTGTTATCCTACCCAACAAATTCTAGCCATGTTGCCTCTCCAAACTCCAGTTTCTGTCCCCTCAGCTCAACGAAATCACTCTATTCTGCTTACCTTTTCTCTTCTAGGTCTATGTATGGAAATTGCTTCTAGAAAGGAGGCCAGGGTGAATGTAAGGCTCACTTCATTGTTTTGCTTCCCTCCAGGATCACCGTCTTGAAGAACCTGTTGTCCAATTTCTGAAAACAATTGTTTCATATATATTTTACAGTTTTCAAGTTGTTTATGGTGTAGTTTATGAAGTACCATTTCTTCCATCATAGTTGGAAGCAGAATCCCTGTCTGCCATATTTTTATGTTGTATTTTGATTTTTGTTTTTGAGTTAAGGGAGATCTATGATGACTATTATAATATTTGATATGTGATAATGTCTGCAAATTGTTCTTATATGAGAATCAATTGCAGTGCTTTCCCCGAGTACACGTACCTGAACTCTATCCCAGGTATTTGGATTTGGTCTAATATGGGTTCCAGACATCAGTATTTTAAAAACCTTGACAAGTGATTTTGATGCACAGCAAAAGTTAAGAATCACTGGTCTAGGGAAGTAGATGTAGTTCAGGTGGTTGAGTGCCTGCTTCCTATGTATGAGGTCCCAGGTTCAATCCCTGGTATCTCCTAAAAACAAAAACAAACAAATGAAAAAAACAACACTCATTGGGGAGTAGATGTAGTTCAGTGGTTAACTACCTGCTTCCCATGTACAAGGTCCTGGGTTCAATCTCTGGTACCTCCTAAAAAAAAAGAATCACTAGTCTAGAAAGCTTAAATATAAGGTAGCTTTGATGAACTTAAATGGGATATCCTACAACATTAAAAAAAAATAAACTACATCTGTACAAATGTAGTGAAAAATTACAGTACTACTGTGGCTAGATAGCCCTACCACCTATATCTAAAACATTAACGACTGGCAGAACAGATGCCTCTAGAGCCCTGATTAAATGCTGTGGCTGGCCCACATTCTGATTCTTTGATGTCTATTACCTAGCAGCTGTTATATATTTTAAAATTTACTCCTGCCTATAAGTGTCAAGAACTTTTTCTTAATATTAATAAAGCAATCTGCTTTTAATATACTGATTCACAGATGGTTAGCAGATTTCCTCTTGTTTGCCAACTCTGTTTGATTAGTCATGAATGCTTGAAGCTCGGTGTTTAAAAGGCCACTTCTGGACTCAGCAAGAGGAATGCTATAATGGTTTAGTGATATCTATAATGAGTTTGGGTTTGGAGGAATGGGGCACATCTCATGTATTTGCAATCCTTGTACTGGTTAAAGGTAACCTATTTCTCTAAATCCATCTAATTGTACAAGAAAACTTATTGCTACTCTCTGTTTTCCTCTTGACTTTTCCACTTATAGGAAACAAATCTCAGTTATGGAATGCCTATGTCCAAATTATTTCTTCAATTATCCCTTCATTTGATCATATATTTCATCTTTCTCTCTTTCTAAAAACAGTATAATCAATATGATACTATGTTATTAGAGTAGTGATATCTAGTCTATACTTTTTGCCTTCTTTTTAAATAAATAGACTCTGTGTATTTTGGAAAGTTAATAGCTCTATTGACCATATTTTCCTGAATCCCATATCAGACAATTGGTCTTATGCCTGGTGTATGAAATAGAAAATTTGAATTTGGGACACTACTAGAAAATTTTGTATGAAATGTTTGGAGCATAAATTTTGACTGGGTCATTAATAATAAATAATTTTACATTATGTTGGATATTTGTCTAAGTAAGAATATCTTCTGATCTTCAAACTTATATATTAGGCAAACCATAGTCCTATAAGATTAGAATATGGTAATTTAGAAAGTTGTTCTACTTTCAAACGTAAAAAACCTATTACATTTGTTTAAATGATGGAATGTTGTTAGTTAAGTGCTCTGAGCGACAGAATCATTTGGATGATGCTGATTACTGGTTGTGACTATTGTTCTGATTTACTCTAAGTCACTTAGTTCTTTATCTGCAGTCTGTGTGTATAATGAATCAAGGAGTTGGGTATTAGCAAACCAGCAGAGGTTTAGTCAGTGGGTGATGTGTGAGAGAGAAGCATTTCATCCGGGCAAGACACTCTCCAGCCTCCACAGTTGATGGGGCTGGGGTAGGAATTGGAATGGTGGAGGATGCCTTACCATTCATTTCAGTCATTATCACATTGAAATACTTCCTGGTGCCAAAATCTGGGATTTTAACTAGTACAAAATAGTGAAAAGAGCAGGTGTCAGGAAACAAGAGCTAATATGTTCTAGTCCCAGCTTGTTACTTACTAATTTTGTGAACATCTCAAGCTACTTAACCTTTTAAACTTCAATTTACTCTTCTGTTAAATGACATTAATAATCTTCTGTACCTACCACACAGAAATATTGGGAGGATCAAGGAAACCATAGATGTGAAAACCTTTGAGAACTTGTTAATGCTATATCATTGGGATGTAATATTATGGAAGCCTTCTGATGATGAATAATTTCTGTGCTTTGCTTTACAGCTTGGAATCCCATCCACTGCCAGCACATTGAATGCCACAATGCAATTAACAAACCAGCTGTGAAGGTAATGTTTTGTTAGACCTGGTGCCATTTTGTAGTGTCAGTGGTCAAATAATCAGGAGCAAATTGCAATGTGAAATGGAGTAGATGGCATCCCAAATTCAAGAGTTGTAGGACACAAATAGATAAAATTATTAAGTCTTAGCTCAGATTACAGCTATGACTTGTTGAAATGCCTGAGAGGTAGTTGAGCACCAAATGCATAGAAAGTTACAATAGAGGTAAAGAAACTGTAGTTTAGAGAAGTGAAATTGTTTTCATGAGGCCACACAGCCAGTCAGTGTGAGAACTGGAGGCAGAACCAGATACCCTATCTCTCAGTTCCATTCTTTCTACCACATCAAATTGGTCTATCCTGTTTTAACCCTGAATAATTAAGTTGAATGTTAAGCAAAATAATCACACCTTTTACAAAATTGTTTATAGTATGTTTTTGCTTTTTAATTGAATTTTATCATTCATGCATGAACATCAATAAACAGTAAGTGTGTAGTATAAGTTGTGAACTTACAGAACTAACATGGTATCATCATACAGGGCCCCCATACATTACCCCACCACCACCACCTTGCATTGTTGTGAAACAATTGTTACAAACCATGAAAGAACATTGCCAAAACATTACTGCTAACTGTAGGTGATATCTTACATTTGGTGTATTTCCCCCCCCCTAGCCCACCCAGTTAATGACACTCTGTATTAGTATTATTTAGTATTATTATTAGCAGTAGTATTATTTACTTGTTATAATTCATGATGTTCTCATATGTGCTCTGTTAACCACAGTCCATCATCCACCACTGGATTCCCTGTGTTGTACAGTTCCTTGCTTTGTATAGTCCATTCAAAGTGTACACTCAGTGGCACTCATATTCGTCACAAAGTTGTGCTGTCATCACCTCAGTCAATTTTAGAGCATTTTCATTACTCCTAAAGAAAAAATCCCATACCCCTTTATACCCCCCTATTCTTATCCCTTAGAATTGATATAATATCTTCTTTGCCATTGCTGCAAAAATATAATATTTTTGTTGGATACAAAACACTTATCTGGATAGACCCATGTTTGGATTTGCAAGGGATAATTTTTATATTCTGAAGAGTGGGAGTTTTGGAACCTCGTGTCATGGGATTTTGCCTCCCTTGTTCTGTTGGTAGTTAAACTGTGCGGATTGCTAAATAATAGAAAAATAATACTGTCATTTTATAGAAACAATATGGAAAAGGTAAAATGACATATAAGAAATATAATAGGAGCTAAAAACATTTTTGACATACCAAAGGTGGCAGAGGAGTACCAATGATAACATTGTTGTCTACATACACACTTTATTGTCATTATTTGTGGTAGATACAGTGTATGAAGCTGCCACCAAAACTGAATTAGTGAACACTGAATCATTGGTCTCAAGGGAAATACAAGGTTAGGTTCTGCTGAGCCTCTGGTGACGACATTTTCATCAACCAATTGATATATAACCTTATTTTATGTGTGCTTCTATTTAAAGATACCTTATTTAACATACATTGTTGATTCATTAACATTGAACTCAGAGCTAACACAGCTATAACTCATGCCTGAATGAAGCTTATCTAACACATGTATTTTCTCCGTTAGGGCACATCACTGTCTTCTTGCACTTAGGAACACTAGATATCATTTCAGCACTGCAGTTGAGGGCAATTTTAAGCACTAAAACCATCAAGAAAAAGCTCCAAAATGCAAAGTATATGGCACTAAATATACCGTAACAAGGACACTTGCCTATAGTATCAGATCTTAAACAAGCAGGCAGGGTGCAATCTTGTTTGACCTCAGCTGAGAACATGTACGTTGGGCAGTGCAAATTCTTTTACCACTTTGCACATGTCTACAAATTATGGCAAAGGTGCCATGAGTAATGATTTTGGGGTTACAATAAATTTTAGCAAGTAGGCAAATTCATGAATACAGAATCTACAAATAATGAGATTTGATGGTATGATACTACCAAAGGACATCCTTATATTATGTTTAATCTGCTTTAATGAAGGCAAATCGAATGAATTTCTTTTGACTAACAACAGGTAAGGGTAATGCACCAATGGCAGAGTGGTCCTCTTTAATTCTTCCATGCACGCCCTTCTTCTGAGGACCATTGTGGCTCAGAGGCACTTTTCTATAGTGTGAGGACACTTTGGGCTGAACACATGTAAGCTCATATATCATGTATTCCTGGAATTCAGCTTGATTCCACATGGTAAGACTTTCATGGTTCTCTCACACTTTAGTTTTTATATCTTTCCTTTCCTCTTACTGCCTGAGAAGATACAAAGGGTACAGTCCCCTCTTTTGGTCCATCCAGACAGTAAAAGAAAGAAGGTCCTTTCTGTCTTTTTTTTCTCGTTATTTTTTCCTTGATTTTATGTCAGACTGTATTCCCAGAAGCCCGCTGTCATCTACTCGGTAGTGCCTTCTGGCCTCCCACTCATGGAAATCATCCATTAGTTTTTCTCCCTCTGTTCTAGGCAAACAGCCCAATCCACTCCCCTCAGATGGCCTCACTTTTCTCATGGGCTGTTCCCCATGGTCAGCCCTTCAGGGTAGGCCAAACCACCCGACGTTCTGAACCCCAGCTTTTCAGTTTTCTGGTTTTACTCTACGCTTTCCAGAAGGCAGCACTCTTGTTAATACCTCCTGTGCTGGGGTCGTTGTTTTACTACAACACATCTGACGCGGTATTGTTCTTTCTTTACAGTATGAGCATTCCCCAAACCCATACTGATACGGATCATGTACCCAACATCCAGATGCTTACAAAATCATGTGAACTGAAAGGAAAAGCTGTGAAATTGTATAATATGATGCCAATTTTAAAATTATATATGTATATTCATATTCATAGTGAAAAACAGCTGGCGATATTCTTTAGAAACAACCGGTGACGCCACTCAGCAGTGATTGCATCTAGATGGAGAATTCACAAGCTATTTAGATGTTCTTCTTTCCTTTTCTGCATTTTCCTAACCCTTTTTATTAGGCATATATTGCATTTATAAATAGAAAATTAACTATTAAAAATGTGATAGCCAGATATGAACACATCAATATGGGTGTGAACTGACCTGTTTGGAGCAGAATAGAACTAACACTTGTAGTCACAGACTTGCTGGGTCATGTTAATTAAGTCATTCAACAGGTCAGAGGTTAACTAACTAATCTCTAATGACTCTCTACAGTTCTAGCATTCCAGGAGTTTTTACTTTTGAGTGGAATGAAGAAACTCTTTACTTGGCAGAGGTGTCACTGACTCATTAGAGCAGAGGGTAAAATAACTCCTCTGAGGAAGAGGTCTAGATGGGGTGCAGAGGCAAGACTTGAGGAAAATGAATTAATCCTGACAAAAAGCCTATCTCCATAATAGAGAGCGTGATCACTCAGGCCATACTGATTTGCCAAATAGAAAAGCATTACCTATTTTCATGGCAATAGGCTTTT
>PVKH010016402.1:0-15748 GCA_004027955.1 Chaetophractus vellerosus
CTGCTCTCTATCTGCTTCTCTCCATCTGCTTTTCTACTTGAGACCACGCCCACCGAGGGGCAGGGCTCAACGTCTCACTGACCTGGCAGTTAACGCCCTACTCACAACTCAATCATGCCCAGATGAACAGACCAGCTTACAAACATAATCTAATCTATATTTTTGGAATTCATAATTAAATCAAACTCAAACCATTATAGGGTGTATATCTAGAAAGTGGTATTGCAGGGTCACATGGCAGATCTATATCCAACTTCCTTAGGAACAGCCAAACAGACTTCCACAGTGGCTGCACTATTCTACATTTCCACCAATACTGAATAAGCATTCCGATCTGTCCATATCCTATCCAACACTTGTAGTTTTGTTTTGTTAATTGTGGCCGTTCTAGTAGATGTGAAAATATATCATATTATAGTATTGATTTGCATTTCCTTAATAGCCATTGATGTTGAACGTTTTTCATGTGGTTTTTTTTTGTTTGTATTTCTTTAGAAAATGATTATTCAGGTCTTTTGTCCATTTTTTAAATCAATTTGTCTTTTTATTGTTGAGTTCACATAGCATGGATATTAGACCCTTGCCAGATGTTTGATTTCCAAACATGTTCTCCCATTGAGTTGGCTGTCTTTTTGCCCTCTTCACAAAGTCTTTTGAGGTACAGAAGTGTTTAATTTTGAGGAGGTCACATTTTTGTATTTTTTCTCTTGTTGCTTGTGCTTTGTATTTAAGGTTTAATAGACCCCAACCTACAACAAGGTCTTGAAGATGTTTCACCACATTATCTTCTAAGAGTTTTATGGTCCTGGCTTTTATGTGTAGGTCTTTGATCCATTTTGAGTTATTCTTTTATAGGAAGTGAGATGGGGGTCCTCTTTCATTC
This sequence comes from Chaetophractus vellerosus, assembly GCA_004027955.1. Taxonomy (NCBI): domain Eukaryota; kingdom Metazoa; phylum Chordata; class Mammalia; order Cingulata; family Chlamyphoridae; genus Chaetophractus; species Chaetophractus vellerosus. Next base: position 884 of record PVKH010016402.1, read on the forward strand.
TTTTCCTTATGGATATCCAGTTCTCCCAGCACCATTTGTTGAAGAGACTGTTTCATCCCAGAAAAGTGGACTTGGTAGGCTTATAAAAAAATCAGTTGACCATAGAGGTGAGGGTCTGTTTCTGAACTCTCAATTCAATTCTGTTGATCAATGTGTCCATCTTTATGCCAATACTATGCTGTTTTGACCATTGTAGCTTTATAATTACACTTCAAGGTCGGGAAGTGGGAGTTATCTGACTTAGCTCTTCTTTTTAAGGATTTTAAAAAAACTATTTGGGACTCCTTTTCCTTCCAAATCAATTTGATAATTGACTTTTCTATTTCTGTAAAGTAGGCTGTTGGAATTTTAATTGGTATTTGCATTGAATCTATAAATCAATTTGGGTAGAATTGACATCTTCAGGATCTTTAGTCTTCCATTCTATGAACATGGAACATGCTTCCATTCGTTTAGGTCTTCTTTGACTTTTTTTTAGCAGTGTTTTGTAGTTTTCTGAATACAGATCCTTTTCATTCCTGGTTAAAATAATTCCTAGATATTTGAGTCTTTTTGTTGCTGTTGAAAATGGAATTTATTTTCCTGATTTCCTCCTCAGCTTGCTCATTACTAGTATATAGAAACACTACCAATTTTTGTGTTTTGATCTTGGTTCCTGCCACTTTGCTGAACTTATTTAGTAGCTCTGATAGCTTTGTTGTAGATATTTCAAGATTTTCTAAAAATAGGATCATGTCATCTGCAAATAATGTTTTACTTCCTCTTTTCCAATTTGAATGCCTTTTATTTCTTTTCCTTGCCTAATTGTTCTAGCCAGACAATTATTGTTGAATAATAGTAGTGACAGTGGGATCCTGTCTTATTCCTGATCTTAGAGGGAAAGTATTCAAACTTTTGCTATTGAGTACAATGTTGGTTGTGGGATTTTCATATCCCCTTTATTATGTTGAGGAACTTCCCTTCTATATCTATCTTTCAAAGTGTTTTTATCAAGAAAGGATGCTGGATTTTGTCAAATGCATTTTCTGCATCGAGATGATGTGTTTTTTCCATTCAATTTGTTAATGTGGTGTATTATGTTAATTGCTTTTCTTGAACTACCCTTGAATACCAGGAATAAAACCTACTTGATCTGGATGTATAATTGTTTTTATTTATTTTATTTTTAAAGTTTTTTTATTTATTTACTTTTATCCATTTTTATACCCCACCCCCACAGTTTTTGTGTCCATTTGCTGGGCAATTCACTGTGTCTATTTCTTGCCCTCTCTCCTCATCCTTCTCCTCCTGTCTTCACTGGGCTTCGATCCTGGGAAACTCCGATATGGGAGAGAGGCATCCTACTACCTATGCCAGCTTAGTTCCTGTTTTTTTGGTGTGTCTCCTCTTGGCTCTCCCTTGTGTCACTCTCCCGTTACGTCATCATCTTGCTGCGTGGCTCGATTGGGCCTGATGGCGCACCTGTGCATGGGGCCTGGCGGCCTGCACGCCTTCTATATTTTTCTTTATTTTTACTGGGAGGTCCCGGGATCGAACCCAGTTCCCTCCATATGGGAGATGGATACCCAACCATTTGAGCCACACCCGCCCCCTAAAATTGTTTTTATATGCTGTTGAATTTGATTTGCATGCATTTTGTTGAGAATTTTCGCATCTATGGTCATTAGAGATTGGTCTATAATTTTCTTTTCTTGTAGTGTCTTTATCTGGATTTGGTATTAGGGTGATGTTGACATCATAAAATGTTGGGTAATTTTCTCTCCTTTTCAATTTTTTGGAAGACTTTAAATAGGATTGGTAGTAACTCTTCTTGAAATGTTTGGTAGACTTCACCTGTGAAGCCATCTGGTCCTGGACTTTTCTTTTTTGGGAGATTTTTGATGATTGATTCAATCTCTTTACTCGTGATTGGTTTGAGTTCCTTTATTTCTTGTAAAGTCAGTGTAAGTTGTTTGTGAATTTGTAGGAATTTGTCTATTTCATCTAGGTTGTCTAGTTTGTTGGCATATAGTTTCTCATAATATCCTCTTATGATCCTTCTTGTTTTTGTGAGGTCTATTGTAATCTACCCCCTCTCATTCCTGATTTATTTTCATCTTCTCCCTTTTTTTTCTTTGTCAGTCTAGCTAAGGGTTTGTCGATTTTATTGGTCTTCTCAAAGAACCAGCTTTTGGTTTTGTAGATTTTTCTCTATTGTTTTATTGTTCACAGTTTCCTTTATTTCTGCTCTAATCTTTATTTCTTTGTTTTCTTTGGGATTGGTTTGCCATTGTTTGTTTGTTTGTTTGTTTCTCTAGGTGTTCAGTCAGGTCTTTGGTTATTAGCTCTTCTTTTTTATTCATTTTTTTTTTTAAGATTTATTTATTTCTACCTTGTTATTTTGTGCTTGCTGTCTGCTCTCTGTGTGTTTTTCTGTGTCTGCTTATCTTCTCTTTAGGCGGCACTGGGAACTGATCCTGGGACCTCCGGATCAGCTCCCTGGTCTGCTGCATCTCTTATTGTCTCTACTCTCTCTCTCTCTCTTTTAATGTCATCTTGCCACACCAGCTCTCTGTACAGGCCAGCTCTCCTGCATGGTCCAGCTCTCCTGCACAGACCAGCATTCTGTGTGGGCTAGTTCTCTGCTCAGGCCAGCTTGCTATGTGGGCCAGCTTGCCTTTCACCAGGAGTCCCTGGGAATTGAACCCTGGACCTCCTATATGGCAGACAGGAGCCCTATCACTTGCCACATCTGTTTCCCTCTTCTTTTTTTAATATAGGCATTTAGGGCTATAAATTTCCCTCACAGCTTGCTTTTGCTGTATCCCATAAGTTTTGTTAAGTTGTATTCTTGTTTTCATTCATCTTGAGATATCTACTAATTTTTCTTGCCATTTCTTCTTTGACCCATACTTGGTTTAGGAGTATGTTGTTTAGTCTCCATATATTTGCAAATTTTCCCCTTTCCCACCTATTATTGATTTTCGGCTTCATTCCATTCTGATCAGAGAAGGTGCTTTATATAATTTCAGTCCTCTTGAATTTATTGAGAGATGTATTATGGCCTAATATTTGGTCTATCCTGGAGAAAGATCCATGAACACTTGAGAAGAATGTATAATCTGCTTATTTGGATTGCAGTGTTCTGTATATGTCTGTAAGGTCCAGCTCATTTATCATATTGTTCAAGTTCTCTGTTTCTTTGTTGATTTTCTATCAAACTGGCTATTGATATGAGTGGAATTTTGAAGTCTCTAACTATTATGGTAGAAACATCTATTTCTCCTTTCAGTTTTTGCCAGTTTGCCTCAGGTATTTTGGGGCACCCTGGCTGGGTGCATTGATATTTGACTCTTACTCCTTCCTGGTGAATTGTGCCTTTTATTAATATATAATGGTCTTCTGCATCTCTTATTATTATTTTTTTTGCATTTAAAGTATGTTTTGTCTGACACCAGTATAACTACCCCTGCTCTCTTTTGTCTACTATTTGTGTGGAATATTTTTCCAACCTTTCACTTTCAATCTGTTTGCATCCTTGGGTCTAAGATGAGTCTCCTGCAGATAGCATATGGATGGCTCATGTTTTGTATCCATCCTGTGAGCCTATGTCTTTTGATTGGGTCGTTTAACCCACTAACATTCGATGCTATTGCTGTAAAGGCATTACTTTAACCTTTAACCTTTGTGTTTCATATGTCATATCTTATTTTTTTTCTGTAATTTTACCCTTTTGGTTATCCTTTCTGACAGTCTTCACTTCTACCCTCTCCTCCAAGCCTCTCTCTTATTTTCTGGCTGTAGAACCCCCTTTATGTATACTGAAAAGCTGGATTCTTGCTTATGCACTCATAGTTTTTGTTTATCTGTGAATATTTTAAACACACTGTCATATATGAAGGGCAGTTTTCCCAGATAAGGAATTCTTGGCTGGCAGTTTTTCTTTCAGTACCTTGATTATATCATACCACCACTTTCTCACCTCCATAGTTTCTGAAGATAAATCTGCACTAAGTCTTATTGGATGCCCCTTGTATGTGATATTCTGCTTTTCCCTTGCTGCTTTCAGAATTTTCTTTTTATCTTTGGCATTAGAATTCTGAATATTGTGTGTCTTGGAGTAGATATATTTGGATTTATTCTAATTGGAATACACTGTGCTTCCTGGACACCTTTATTCATGTCTTTCATGAGAGTTGGGAAGTTTTTGGCCATTAATTTCCTCAAATATTCTTTCTGCCCCTTTTGCATTCTCTTCTCCTTCTGGCACTCCCATAACACCAATGTTATTGCACTCTATCATTCAACTCCCTAATTCCCTGCTCATTTTTCCCCATTTTTTATTCTTTTCAATTCAAGCTGTTCTGTCCTCTATGCTGCTCTTTCTTCCATGATTTCACATCTGCTGTTGTGTGCCTGTATTTTTAATCTCACTTATTGTCTTTCATTCCCATAATCTGTTATTATTCTGTTGAAGGTTTCAAACTTTTCTTTGTGCTCACCAGGTGTCTTCTTAATGTCTTATTTATTTAGCCATGTTGTCCTTCAACAACATGATTTGATTTAGGAGATTTGTATGAACATCATTGATCAGCTGTTTCAAGACCTGTTTTTCATCTGGAGCTTTGATTTGTTCCTTTCCCTGAGTCATATCTTTTTCTTTGTATGGCTTTTGATTTTTTTGCTGTTGTTTATATCTAGGCATCTGATTCTGGTACTGAGTTTACTCTGTTCAGTACTCTCCTGCCTAGGGAGGTACTGGTAAACACTGTGTGCTACCATTGTTCTTGGACTCTTGGTTCAACTTGCCCCTGTTTAACTGCTCAAAACAGGGCTAAAGACCCAATAATGGGGTTTAGGCCAATTTACAAGGGTCTTAGAGAGGGGTGGAAGTAAAGACACCTGATTGCCCATTTTAAAAATTAATTAATTTATTTTTATTTTATTTTTCCCTTTTCATGGACTCTTCTGATCTGTCAGCAGATGGTGTTCTTTGACAAACCTCTCAGCTCAGACCCCCAGGTCTAGGTGGGAATGCAGTCAGTGTAACTGGGTGGTACAGGAATAATGTCCTCAGGGCTGGCCAAGCTTTACAAACACACACTTTCTCAGAAGCTGTTCTCCTCCCTTGGCTGGTCACACCCTCTCTTCTTCTGATTCCTTAGCAACCAGCCCAGGGCAGTAGGGAGGGTGTTTGAGAAGGCAAATTATCTTTAACTACCTGCTGGCTCTCAGTGCAAACAATGTCGTGGCCCCATCTGGTCTGAAAGTGCATCCCATCTAATGCCACAGACCAGTTTACTGGCCAAAATCTGAATTTGCTGTAGGCTGTGTCCGTCCCTCTCCCTTTTCTTGGGGAAGAGTACCCCTTGCAACACCCTCAGTCTGCAGTCACCTGCCAGGGGCTGGTGGACCCCTTACTATTTGCTTTAAGGGTGGGGGAAGGGTGCCAGACACTACTGCTGCAGCTTTACTCCTGGGATTTTTTCCAGCCAGTTGAGACTCTTTTCCTTCACCCTTGTCTTCTGGATGGTGTCTAGCCTTCCCCTTGTGTCCTTAACCCCAGAACGGCCCTCTAGACAGCCTCTGCCTGTCCTCTAGCTATTTTTTCTGGGAGAGAAGTGATCCTTCTGCCTCTCTAATTCTCCATGAATGCTCTTCTGCTGTTTTGAGAAGCTTCTTTCTTTCTGTAGGAGGAAAGGTAGTAGAAAGAAAGAGCCATGCTAAGCAACTAAGATGTAGCTCTCACTTTATCCCATCTCTTGGCTTTGGCCTGGAGTGGGATGATGCATTAAATTAGAAACAAAACAAAGACCCCACCAACTGCCATTCCTTGGCTGGATGACTCGGTATGCTTCCCCTTCCCTATTTATTTTTCTGATTCTAAGTTAGTTTGTCCTACAAGTGCTTCTCTATTGCCTTTTTTTTTTTTTTAAAGATTTATTTATTTTATTACATATCTCCCCTTCCCCCCGCTGTGGCGACGCGCTGAGAGTGGTCACTGCACAGGCGCGGCTTTCCCCACTTGTGGGCGGTCTCTGCGTCCGTTCACGGCCGGCTTTCAGTTTGCGGGTGGCTGGCTGTGCTCCATCCGCGGGCGACCTGCCCTGCCCGTGGCGGCTCTTGCCCTGTCCGTGGCAGCTTCTTGCCCTGCCCACAGCGGCTCCGGCCCACCCATGGCGGCCTGCCATTCTCAAGGCGGTCTGCCCGCTAGGAGAGGTCCCCGGGAATCGAACCCAGGGCCTCCCATGTGGTATGCCGGCACCCTATCCACTGGGCCATCGAGCCGGCCCCTCTATTGCCTTTTGATAATTAAATCAGGTTTAAGAATTTAAGTAGAAAGCTAATTAGGGCTATTTCACAATGTGAGATATACATTTTAGGGAGTTTTTGAGAGTAAACAAAACAATGTTACTACCAGTTCAATTTCCTGTACATGTTGGAGCCTCAACTTCAATTTTTTTTGAGCCTGAACCTGTGGCCCTATCAAAAAGAAACTTTATGATAAAAAACTGGACAGTAGCACCAATTACTGGTTGTTACAATAAACAATGAAAGTGAGTTTACCAAAGTGTGAGCCAGCAAAGGATATTGAAGCGCCCAGAGACATGCAATAGTGGAAATGCCATACAATCTCTAGGAACTAAGGAGGCAAAGTGAGAAATGGTGTTATTTAAAGCTTGGTGAGAACTGGAGCTGTGGAGGAAGGCCCAAGTGGAGCAATTGTGGTTACAGAGAGATGCAGGTGCTGCTAGTCTGAGCACCAAAACTGGGGTAGGGTGGGGAAGAAATACCCTGATACTCGTTCTCAGGTTTCCTGCCACTGCCTGCATCAAACAGGAAGTCAGGTAGCAAATCCATAAGGCTCAGCTTTTCAGGAAACAACAGGATAGAGAGAAACAGAATGATGGGCAATAGTGATGAGGGGTAGGGAGTGAAGAGTAAGTAGGTACCTCTGTCTTGGTCTATTGGTTTTTATAATCCTGGTTTAATTCACTCTGTTGCTATACCTCAAGGTCCCCCTGAAATGTGTTCCATAATTTTAATATTCAGAAACCACCACTGTTAAGGGTTTTATACTAAATGGTATGTCTTGGTTTCTTTCCATGTCAGCATGAATAGATCCATCTCATTTTCTCTAATATATACATAGTGGTTCATTGAATGACTTTATTATAATTTATTTAACTTATTCTTTATTGATAGAAATTTAAGTAGATCCTAAGAGTATCATCATTGCAAATAATGCTGTAAAAATTGTTACTGTCCACATTTCTTTGCATATTTTTCAGTTGGATAAGTTTTTAAAAGTGAAATTGTTAAAGAATATGAAAACTAAACACTAATAGATATTGAAAATTTTCCTTCCAAAAATTAGACAATTTTTGTACTCCCACTAGCAGCATATGACAGAGCTTGTTTACCCATATTCTTGCCAATACTAGGTATTACTTAGCTTTTAACCACTGCCAATTTGAGTGTTGAAAATTGGTATCTTATTGTTTGAATTTAATTATTAGGGAGCTTGATCAGCTTTTCAAACATCATTAGATACTTCTGTTTCAATCTCTAGGAAATGACTCCTTATATGTCTTGCCCATTTAAAATGAGGTCAGTCATGCCTTCGCTATTGACTTAAAAGAAATTTTCATGATTTTAAAAAAATTAGCCTGTAGTCATATATGTAGTAAATGTTTTTCTAAGTTATTCCCTTTAATTTTAAAAGTTTATTTCTTCATTGCCACAGAATTACTTTTTCATTTTAGATAACTATATCAATATCTTAATTTACAGCCTTTGCATTGGGCTTAGAAAATTTTTACCATGGCAAAATTATAAAATTATTCGGAACTTTTTTCTCCCAGTATCTTACTATTTTACATTTAAATATCCCAGCTGGATTTTACTTTAGGGTTAGAAGTAAGGTAAAAATTCAGATTTGTTTTTCAAATGTTTTTCAGCTCTGACAACATTGCCAATAATAAATGCATTTCCTACCATTCACCTGCAATGCCTTTTTAAAATCATGTACTATATCTACATATGTTGTTGTTTTGAGTCTAGCCTGTCCATTTTCTTCCATCACTATTTCTCTGCTTTATTTCTATACCATTTTAATTATTATACTGAATCTTGCTATTTTTTCTCTACAATTTTTATGATTATATAAAAATGTATCCTTCCAAATAAAGTTTGGAATACTTTCTTTAACTTTTATGAAAAAGAACCTGTCAGAAATTTGATTACGATCACATTTAATCCAAAGATTAATGGAGAATTTATCTTTATAGTATTGAACACTTCCAGTCATAAACAAGTTAACGACCCTTTATATGTTACTCAGTAGAATAACATGCTGCTAACCATATAGTCCCTTTACTTTTCCTTACTATTCTCAGACATGGAAGTAGTCTTGAAGGTTTTCCTTTTGCCAGTTTGTAACACCACCCTTGTGTAAGGCAATTCCAAGATGGTTTAGAAATTTTGACAATCTTCATACATGGCTCTGCTCTCCATTTTGACATATTTTGGTTTGCGTATGAGTGGTCTCTGAGTACACTGCATACTGAATCCAACAGAATTTTTGGCACAGATTCAGACAGACTGCTAACCATCTACACCCATATATATTAGTTTGTCCCGACACTTTCTATCCTCTTCTGTGCAGAATGTCTGAGACTGTGATCTTTGAGGGAGAAGTGATCTACACTTCAGCCAGGCCTTTGTATTAGTTTGAGGGATGAGCCAACTATTCCTAAGATGGAATGGAAAGTAGAGAGAAGTTGAATATACAGAAAGGTGGTTATTTTTCCAACTTCTCAAGACTTGATTGTCCTTGAAATGTGGATTTCTAATTTTGCTTGTGTCATGAATTACAAGAGCATCAGACATATATAAATAAATATAACAGTGGATTTGTATCCAAATTCAATCTATTTTGTATTATTCTCTCTCTAAATATTTTTCCGCAACCCTACTCTACTTCTGGTTCCTTATTCCCAATTTCCTACCTGTAAGTCTGTTTAATACCACAAACAGATGAAAAAAATGTGTGCTCTTTCTTAGAAAAAAAAAAACCGGTTGGCTCAGAAAAGGGTGAGTGAATAATTTTTCTTTTCAAGCTGCTCCTAAATTTCTACTGGATCACTCCTTTGCATCTGTGCCAACCATTTATGACTATATCCACATTGCAAAATCCAGTGCCATTAAAAAATAATTTGAAAATTCATTATAAATTAGACATATTTTGTTCTTTCTTCTTTTAGTGTGTGATGATATAACAGTTCATCTGCTCTTCCTGGGTAATTAAATTCTAAGCCAAAATATCTTGTGATTGAAAAAAAAAAATGCTCATACAAAATATGATAGATCACTTGAAGGGGTTGCCATCCTTTCCTGAACCACAATTCTTATTTCATGCCCATAGCTTTCTTTGCCAAAATATACTCTGGTTGTGGCAGTACATTTGGATAATTTATGTTATAACTTTTGAAAGAGAACAAATTCACAAAAAATATAGCTTAAATTATGAATGACTTGGAATCCACAGTATTAAACAAAATCAGAAAGTCTACAAATGCCATTTTCATTCATTTGGATGTAATTGGTTCTTGAAAGATTACTTCTGTATATTTTATCCCCGTGATATAATACATGGTTCACCAGCCTGCATGTGAAGTAACTTAACAATTGTCGGATAAGAAGTGTTCTAAAAATAACAGAGAAAAGGATGACTTTAAAAAATTTTGTGAGTCACTAATATTTTAAATGTATTTTCTCCCTAAATCAATTGCAACTGGACCTTACAAATAAAACAGTTACAGATTTAACTGAGATTTTATTATGATGTTTCAAACATTCAGGAAGAGAAGAAATTATACTAAATACCCATAAACACATGTATTAATTTCCTCTTGCTGCTAACAAATTACCACAAACTTGATGGGTTAAAATTTTTTTTCTTATTTCACAATTTTGAAGTCCAGAAGTCAAAAATAAGTATCACTGGGATGAAATCAAGGTGTGGGCAGGGCTGCGTGCCCTCCAGAGTTCAAGGGGAGAATCCCCTCCTTGACTCTCCCAGCTTCTGGTTGCTGCCAGAGTTCCATCGCTGCAGGCCTATCACTCTAGTCTGCAAACCCAGCATCTTCAAATTTCTCTCCTGCCTTCAGATTGCCTTGTCTTTCGTGTGTCAAATCTTCCTCTGCCTCTGGTTTATAAGGATATATCAAATTTCATTCAGGGCCTACCTGGATAATCCAGATAATCTCCCATTTCAAAATCCTTAACTTAATCATGTCTACAAAATCTACAAAGACCTTATTTTTTTGGTCACACAAGGTAACATTCACAGATTCCAGGGATAGAATGTTACCTTTTGGGGGGCAAGGGAGGGCATGTTTCAGCCTATCATGAAACATTACTTAGATTTAATTTTTGACTCATTGTTTTTCCTGTTCAATTATTGGCAGTATGACATTTTTATCCCTGAATATTTCAGGTTATATTGCAAAGAAACAAACATACCTACATAGCCACAATGAAGAATAGCCAGAGGGAAACATAAAGGGTCCCAAGTATTTTGGAAGAAGCAAAGAACTTAACATCATAGGATGGGAATAATCTTTGCCCAGGATCCTGTTTCTGAAAATCCAGTAAGAGTGCCATTTGAGCCAAGACTTGAAGGGGGTAAGGGGCATGCTTAATTATGATACATTCTCTTTCTCAAATATGATTTGGAATGATACCTCTTTCCAAAGAAATGGGAAAGAATATTCACAATGAAGATTTCAAATCGTATTTGGATTTCCTAATCACAATTAATAAGTTTGCTCTTTTAAAATACTTAGTTAGCTAGGTTCTATGTATTAATATATTCAGAGAGTATGTATTAAGCCATTTACTTTGTGGTAAAATTACTTTTTAAATATTTATAAGCACATACACACAAACCCACTAAGAAAATTTAAATTTTATGCCGTGTGATAACTTAGAATTCCTTATTCCATATGAAATGAAATCTTTTTCATAGCATATGAAAGAGACACAAAATAAGAACACTTATGGGAAGCCCCAGTACAGAGCATGCTATCCTTGATGAGCCAAATACACATCTTAGCACTAAGTTGACAATCCTGACGCAGTTTCTTAATTACACATTTTGGTCTTTTTAAGGCTTAACATTTATTTTTCACTTGTTTTGGCGGTGGGCAATTCCTGAAGTCAAAGTGTTCAACCCAAGATCAGGAGTATTAGAGGTTCTTCCTCCTTAAACCGGTAACCTGGGAAGGAAGACTGGGCTGTGCGAGGTTTACGCTGCTTCCTTCCCTTGAAGAGTTCCAACCAGGGGCACCCAATAATCCGCCAGCCCCGTGGCCCAGTGCATCACCCAGGTGCTACTGTGACTACAGGGCTAGTTCAGGAGGATTGAGCGGGAGGACTTCAGGCTGCCTGGACTTGGTGGAATTATAGCTTCAAATCCTTGTTGAGTTGACTCAGCTTTTCAGCCTTTCTTTACAAAAGCCCAGTTGCATGTTGATTGCCCTGGAGGAGTCCCTTGGCGAAAGATCCCTTCACTTTAAGGACTCGTGTTATCCCTTTCAGTCACTGAGGCCTGCTGCTTGGCGACCCTGCATCTCCTAACTTTCAGCGAGGACCTTCGGAAAGCTGCCTTTGCCACGTGTGCCGGGGAGGCCCAGCGGCCCCTCACACTCGGGCAGGCAGCACAGAAGCAGGTGTGGGGCAGTGGACGGGGGCTCTGCCTCCCTCCTGTGTGTTGTGCTCAGCACTGCTGTGCCTTGGAACGGTCTGCCTTGTTGCTCTCGGGGGCCTTCCTGTCAGTGGCTCCTGACATCTGGCTGCCGGGTCTTCAGCCTCCTGGGCCGAGGGTCAGCCACCAGCTCTGCTCCTGGCTTTATCACCCACTCTGTCAACATGTATTAGAATGCTGATGTGCTTAGCTTTTGTCCTGTCCCAGCCTTATACTTGACCATCCTGTCTTGCTACTAACCATACTCTAATGTGACATTTAACAAAATACAACATGGCAGCATTTTCTGTTAAAAAGCCCAAGGGTATAATGTGAGTGTGTCTAATGTCAGTAACATTGCTTTTAGTAGAGACAGAAAACACTTGTACCCTTTTCAAATCTCCTGGGATAAGCCTGTATCAAGATGTTCCCGTCCTCAATTCAAGTATAAAAACCTTGGCTATCAGGCGGTGCACACAACCGCTTTTATCATTATCGATTGGGAATTGCAGCTCACCAAATCCAATAGGACTTTAACTTATGACCCAATATAGTTCCTTATATATCCCCTTTCATGATTAAAGGGTAAAAATGAAACTAAATGAAATAGGAAAAGAATAGGACCTCTTACCAAATAGATTTTACTAACATTAGTATTCAAGCTAAGTGAATGGATTTTATATTGAAACATGACAGATGCTCTCTACGCTTAATCAGGAATCTTTTCAGTCTCTTTTTTCCTCTGTGACACAAATTCAGTTTTAAATTTTATGAGATGTCAAACTTCCTCAAGTGGTGTGAGAAATAGCTAGAAGGTTTTTAAGTAAAAGGTTTCAGGCCATGATTGACACAGCACGGTAAGGGCATGTGCCTTCCTGACAAGCTGTAAATTTGGTGGTGAGTTACAATACCCAGGTGCTTCTTAGGAAGGCTCTGACTAGATAATTTGTGAACATCAGCCTATATATCAACTGTGGAAGCTTGCAAATGGCTCCAGCATTGGATACAGAAGCAGCTTTTCTTTGTGAGATGGTCTCCTTCCCTGTCAGCCCAGGAGAGGGTGTGCTGTGTGGCTGTGACAATGAATTGTGGCCGCCAATGGAAGTGGGGATTATGGATTATGCTGAAGAAAAGTGCAACTATCACTCAAACTAGCTTTGACAGAACTTTCCAATCAAGATTCCTCTTCCTGGCCCTGGTGGATTAAGTTTTTTTTTAAAAAAATGCTAGAAGTGCCTTTGAGGAGCAAGTCACATCTTCATAAATAAACCCTGACAACAAAGGTGCCTAAATATATATGCTCTCCAAAGTTACTGAATGTTAATCACGAGGGAGATGTTTCTGTGTGAACTGCAGTGTTATGTCTGACTGTAGGTTTTGTTAATTAGAACTTGTTTCTTATTAAATTCAGATTTTTCTTGTCTCATCAGTATTTGAAATAAGATGAGGTTTCAGATCAACAAAGAGAAAAAGTTACTTTAATAATGTTGTGCTACAAATATTTGTAAGAACTTCGTATTTCATGTACCAATCTAGGCAAAGTTTCATTTTTTCCCACAGGTACTGAATTGTATTGGTTATTTGTGTCAATCCTTTGAAGTTTGGATTGGAGCCTTTAAAGATATTTTCTATTTTCTCTGTCTGGATTACAATTTTATTTAATCTTATGTTATATGTAAAAAAAATTATTTCTTTTTGATTTTTCTTTTCATAATTGCATTTCTTTTCTTGGAATTGTATCCAGTTGCAACATAATCAAAGGAGAAAAATGTTATTAAAAAAAAATCAGAGTCCTGGTGTTGACTAAACCTCCCTTCCTGTCCCCAGTAGATGTTGGATGTGTTCCTGGCAATATATATCCCTTGAATGGACACATTAACATACAGTGTACATGCAACTGGTATTTTTTTTCCCTTAAATAAAAGGACATGTCGCTACATATTTTTACATGGATTGCTTTTAAAAAAAATATTTCCCTTTATTTAGTCCACTTAAGTTTCCTTTATTAAATAATAAATCTGGAAAAGACGGTGTCAATATATTAGAAAGTTATTTTTACATTGCTGATTATTTTCATGATTTAGAATAAAATCAAATATAAAAGAAATGCTATAGGGCAAAATCAAACTGTTAGGATTGCTTAGTTTTTATTTCTCTTGGATTTTTATATTGAGAAAATATGGTTAATAAATTTATTTGCTCTCTAGGTATTAAACATGATATGAAAAATGTCTAGAAAATGAAGTATTTAAAATTAAACTTTAAATATATCAGGGAATATCATTTCTGAGGTTAGTATTGTTCTGTTATTAATTTTCTCTGAGCATTATTTAAAGAATATCTTTTGTTTTAATTTGCCCCAGACAAAGCAGTTTAGAGACATTTACAATGATGAGGAGGGAGCTTCAATTAACCTTCGTTGCTGAGATATTTTATGTGCATGAATTACAATATAACAGGGTAATTACCTAATACCTTTTGTGAAAGAATTCTAATAAAGAAAGAAATCGATTTACGCATAATGCAATACAAGCCCTTCGTTTCATTGCTTATCAAATTTTTATTAAAATGAATGCACACTCTTACTTTGAGAACAGTAGCAAAAGTTTCCAACCTACTTACAATGTTGCAAAAACTTTGTTACTGGAATTTGTTTTTAAGTAAATTAATAACCAAGATACAGTTTTAAAATTACACACTCATAAAAGTAGTTATATGCAATGTGGTACTGAGCTCCACTTTACTACATTGTGAAATTAGATATAAAGGTCTAAAATATATTCATATGGCTAATTCTAATTATTTAACCAATGGGGAGATGTTTTCTGGACTTTTCTATTTAATAAGCATTAATATTTTAATCTGACCTTTAAAACTATAATCAAGCTGCTTTTAATTTAATAGGAAATATGTGTCTCTTAAGAGAAACTGATGGGAAAGCAAAGGGAATGCTTCTAAAATATCTTGAAAGTTTGAAAACCTCAAAAGTTGTTTTGTACTTCCGCAAATATAACTTATACACAATAGTTAAAATTACTCTCGTGTTTTCCTTCCTTTTCTACTTTGGCCCAGTGAAGAGCCAATTAATGCCAGTAGTGTTGGTTGTGTTTGTAACATGGGTTATTGTCATCCTGGAG
>PVKH010016403.1:0-15765 GCA_004027955.1 Chaetophractus vellerosus
TGTTTCGATAATATTGATTTTAAAAAAAACAAAAAACAAAAAAAATTGACTGTACAATAGAAAGGATCATTATACTTGAAGACAGGTCACTAGAGTTTGAATAAACTGAAGCACAGAGAGAAAAAGATTGAAAAAGTAAGCAAACAGTGAAAAGAATGTGGCTCAACCAGTTGGCCACTTGCCTACCACATGGGAGAACCTGGTTTCAGGTCCTGGTGCCCCCTAAAGAAGATGAGTAAATGCCGAACCCTCCATAACAAGCTAGACACCACCCCTGTGCAACGAGCAGATGCTTAAACAAGCAGATGCCACAAGCCAGCAGACACTGCAGCCCATGGGGAGCAGATATGGCTCAGGCCATTCGTCACTCACCTCCCATGTGGGAGGTCCTGGGTTCGGTTCCCAGTGTCTCCTGGAGAAGGTGAGCAAACAATGAGCAGACAGATGAGAGAATCATCTGGGGGAGGAGGGGGGTAAATTAATAAATAAATAAAATGAATAAGTAAATCTAAAAAAATATTTAAAAGATATTTAAAAATAAAGAAAAAGTAAGCAAGCAGAGCCTCATTGACTTGTGGTACAGTATCAGGTAATCTAACATATATGTAACTGGATTCCAAGAAGGAGAAAAAAAATGGGGTTGAAAAAAGTTTAAATACATACTAGCTGAAAATTTTCTAAGTGCAATTAATGCATCTATCAATACAAGAAATTCAGTAAAACCAAGCAAAAAAAAAAAAAAAGAAAGAAAGAAAACCAAGATAACCACAGGTAGGGTTTTCATTTTCAAGCTGCTGAACATCATAGTTAAAGAGCAAATCTTAAAAGCATCCAGGGGGCCCAGAAATGGGACTGAGAGACACATGGAAAAGATAAAAACAACTGATTTCTCACCAGAAACAATGAGGTCAGAGGACAATGGAATGCCATCTTTAAATGTCAATCTAGAATTCTATGACAAAATGTTTTCAAAATTTAGGGCAAAATAAAGATATTTCCATATAAATGAAAGCTGAGAGAATTCATCACCACTACTCCTACACTAGAACAAAACATAAAAGTCCATCCAGCTGAAGGAAGGAAGAATAGCATTGGAAATGATAAATAGTGGATACGATAACCTTTTTTCTTAAATTCTTCAAAATAATAAGTAAAAAAGAACTGGCATATTTAGAATATCACTCTTTGCACCCTCCAATAAATTAATAGGTATAGAAATTAGGCATTTCCAGCTGTTAATATGACAAAGAGAGATATAATTAGAAATTATGTACCTCCTACTAACCAGCCATCACCAAATGGTCTTCACAAAGGGATCAATACTTAGTCTGACCCAGTTTCCGGACCCCACTGTCAATTTGTGGGGGGAAAAAAAAATATCAGAGAAACATGTGCCAAAAAAAAAAAAGAAAATCAGAGGAATGTGCTGAGAATGCTGTCAGCAAAATCCAGATTATGGGAAAGTCTAGTGGTCAAAGGAATAAGGCTCCCCCACAGATAATTGTAAGAGAAAGAAAGAAACAGAAAGGTGAATTTATAGAGCAAGAGAAATAAAGACATTTGAAGGAGTTTTGGTGGGATGCCGGCTCTTAGGGTGGGTGGTACACTCCTGTTTATTCTTAGGCTACCAGGCTTTGCCTAAGTATAACTCACAAACCGCATGCTGTGTGAGTTTCTGCTTCTGCGCTTTATCGTACCGTACAGCATTATTGTGCTGGAACAATTGGGTATCTATGTACAAGAACTGAACTTCAACCTGTACCTCACACCATACATTAAATTGCTTAAAACATATCACGGACTTATATGCTAAATGTAAAACTCTAAATGCATGACCTATAAAAGAATGGGCTGCCAAATTGGACTTCATCAAAATTTAAAGCTTCTTGCTCTTCAGAAGACACCGTTAAGAGAATAAAATGACAAAACACAGACAAAACATTTTCAAATATTTCATCTGATAAAGTTCTTGTATCCAAAATATACAGAGAACTCTCAAAACTCAATAAGAAAATGAGTATCACAAAATTTTTAAAAATAAACAAAAGATTTAGACAGACCTCACCAAAAAAGATATGAGAATGACAGGTAAGAACTTGAAAAGATTTTCATCATTATTAGTAATCAGGCAAATTCAAACTAAAATCATAATAGGATACAACTACACACATATTAAAATAACGAAAATTAAAAAGACTGACCCCACCAAATGTTTACAAGAAAATTGAGCGATTGACCCTCTCATAAACTGCTTTTATGGGTATAAGTTTGTTCAACCGCTTTGGAAAAACATTTGGCATAATTTATACATCGGTGTACCACAGGACCCAAACATTCCCTTTTCCCACGGAAATGGAATTGGGCCCTTTTCCAAGAGAAAGGACGTCATACGTCTACAGAACACTTGCATAAGAATGATCACAGCGGGGCCGGCCATATAGCCCATTGGATAGGGCGCCGGCATACCACATGGGAGGCCCTGGGTTCGGTTCCCGGGGACCTCTCCTAGCGGGCAGACGGCCTTGAGAATGGCAAGCCGCCATGGGCGGGCCAGAGCCGCTGTGAGCAGGGCAAAAAGCTGCCACGGACGGGGCAAAAGCCGCCACGGGCAGGGCAGGTCGCCCGCGAATGGAGCGCAGCCAGCCACCCGCGAACTGAAGCGGAGCCCGCCATGAATTGAAGCAGAAGCCGCCCACAAGCGGGGCAAAGCTGCCTGTGCGGTGACCGGTCTTGGTGCAACGGGGGGAGACAAAGCAGACAGAGAGGAACACAAGAATGGACACACAGCAAGAGCAAGCAGAAAGGGCAGGGGGATATGTAATAAAAAAAAAATCTTTAAAAAAGAAAAAGAATGATCACAGCGGTTTATTCGTAGTAGCCAAACACTGGAAACATCCCAACCATCCACCAACCGATAGAAGGGTAAATAAATTGTGGTATAAAATAAAGAATCTGCTACTGCTACACACAGCAGCATGGATGATTCTCACAATAAGTATCCTAAGTGAAAAAGGCAGATAAAATAAGAACTATACCATATGAATATACATATAAAACTCTGGGAAACTCTGACTGGTGGTCAACTGACACATAGAGACAGGAGGCAGATGAGTGGTGGCTGAGGGAGGGGGTGAACGGGGAGGAGGATGGGGCTACAAAGGGACACAGAGAAAGATATGTTCATTACCTTGATGGTGGTAGAAACATCAAGTTGTATATTTTATATATGTGCAGTTTGTTGTATGCCAATTATACCTCAAGAAAGCTATTAGAATCAATTGTGTATCTATGTACTAGCAATGAGCAGTTGGAAAATGAAATTTATAAATAATACCATTAACAACAGCCTCAAAGACAAATATATTGCTTTGAAATAAACTTAATGAAAGTAGTCTAAGAACTGTACACCAAAGACTGCAAAATATTGCTGAGAAAATAAAAAAGACCTAAATATAAATGGAAATTATTTATATTCATTCACTTAAATATCAATATTGTTATGACATCAATATTCCCTAAATTAATCTATAGATTCAACACAATTTCAATCAAAACTCCAGCCAGACTTTTTGGGGAAACTAACAAGCTGATTCTAAAAAGATTATATATGAAAATCAAAAGGGGCTAGAATTGTGAAAATAATTTTGAAAAAGAAAACACAGTGGGAGAACTTACACTACTATCTGATTTTTAAAAGCACTATAAAGCTATGGCAATCAAGGAAATGAGATATTGAAATAAGATTAAATAAAAAAGTAGTAAACAAAGAAAATAGATAATCTAGGAATAGATCCAGGCATACATCATCAATTGATTTTTAGCAAAAGTGCTAAGGTAATTTAATGGGGAAGTGAAGGTGTTTTCCCTAAAAAATCCTGAATGAGATTTTAAAATGACTCTTGACATTTACCTCACAGCTTATGTAAAAAATAATTAGGTATAGGTACAGTCCAAAAGGGATAAGCCAAAACTGTAAAACTTATTAAAGAAAACATATAAGTATACCCTAAAGACTTCTTGGTAAAAGGAAATTTTTAAAATTGGACACTAACCATGAGAAAAAATTGAGGCGCTAAACTGGATCAAAATTTAAAACCTCAGTTCTTCAAAAAAGTGAAAAGTCACAAACTGAGAGAAAATATCTGTAGTTAATATATCCATTTAGACATATATTCTGCATATGTAAAAAGTTCCCATAAGTCAATGATAAAAAGACAAAAAACTGCTTTTTAGAAAATGGACAGAAGCGTTTTACAGACACTTCAGCAATGAAGATAAATTAATAAACAATAAGCACACAGACGCTCAACATTATGAATCATCGGGTCAAAGAAAATTAAAACCCCATTGCGCTACCGCTTGACATCCACTAGAATGTCTGCACTCGTACGTAAGCAATTTCAACCTCTGACAAGCTATGAAACAACCAGCGCACTCTTACACGATGGGTGGGAGAGCCAAGGGCACAGCCACTAGAAAATACAATTGGCAGTTTATCTTCAAGTCAGGCATATGCCTTCCCTATAACCCAGGAACTCATATTAGCCCAAGAGTAATGAAAATTATTCAAAATTTATTGTGCAAGGATGTTCATAGTATCCCTTACATATAATAGCCAAAAGCTGGAAATAAATCTATCGATAGATGAACAGGTAGACAAATTGGGGTAAATTCATAAAGCAGAATAGTCAACATTAGAAAGAAGGAAACATCTTCGATCATTTTCAAAAACATTATAATGAGTGAAATGATGCGGACAGTAAGGATTAAACACCGCATGGTTTCACTTGCTTGCTGTTCTAAAACTGACATCAAAACCGTGGTTGCGCCCAGAGGTATGACTGGAAAGGGGCGTGAGAGAATCTTTTGGGGGTGACGGGAGGAGCTGATCTCCTGATTAGGCTGCAGTTACATGCTCAAATACATTTGTCAAGGCTCATCATACTCTGTACTTAAAATCAGTTCTTCTTTTATAAGTCAATTATACCTAAGAAAAACGAAAACAACAAAGAGTGTGGGGGGAAATGACAATAACAGAAAAATCAGAAAATGGATAAGTGACTTAGAATGTTGTAAAGCCTTTTATTGTCTAATAAGAGGTAAAGTACTGATTTATAGTGAACTATAAGTCAAGTATGATGTGATAACCTCTAATCTCCAAGTAAGCCACCAAATAAAAACAAGAAATGGTTTTGTAAGTAATGAAGTATTATTTAATAAACTGGAATATAAAACGGATACTTCATTAATGCAAAATAAGGCAAGTAGAAATAAGGAACAAAGAGCAGATGGACCAAATATAAAAGAAATGGTGTCATGGTAGATTTAACCCCAACTATATTAGTAATTATTTTATGTGAAGACGGACTAAAAATTCCAATTAAAAGACAAAGATTTTTAGGTCAGATGAATACACAACTTATAACATTTAACTCCTAAATATAAGGGCCCAGAAATATTAAAAATACAAGAAAAATCAACGATAAACCACACTACAAAGCCAGAGCAGTGATAACAGTATCAGTAAAGCAGCCTTGAAAGTAAGACTTTTCACTATAGATAAAAAGAACTACCTAATGATAAATGAGTTAATTCAACAGGAAGATATAGCAACACTAAATTTGTGTTTTACACTCTATGTACTCACACACAAAAGGATATACACTCTCTCACACACACACAGCCAGAAGTTTAATGTAACTCAAAGGAGGCAGACAAATATATGAGAGTTTGAAGTTTAACACAGTTCTGTCTCTAACTTACAGAACAAACAGAAAGAAAGCATTGAAAACTCCAAAGATTTGAATAAACTGATTATAAAAAATTTTGTTCAATTGACATATATCAAACATAGTGCCAGTAAGAACAGAATGCAATTTTAGGTGCACCTGGCACATTTACCAAAATTGAACACATGCTGGGTCATAAAATAAGTCACAAGTTTCAATGTATTGAAATCAAATCCGGTATGTTCCCTGGCCACACTGAACTTAAGTTAAAAATAATAACAACACGCAACTAGAAAATACTCAAATATTTGGAAATATAGCAACAAACCATTAAATTACAAATGTTTTAAATAATCCATGACCATGGAAATGACAGTGCCATGAAGCGAATGACATCATAACTTGACACATAAAACCTTGTGCGAATGAGCTGAAGAACTGCTTAAAGAGATGTTGTAGGCTACAATGCAATATCAGAAAGAGAAGGAAACCACTGCAAGCCAAAGTTCTAAGCATCCATTTCAACAAACTAGGAAAAGAACTAACTGCAAATTAAACACATAGATGGTAGGAAATTAAGATGACGGAAATAGAAGAGAGAGAAAAAAATGTACGATAGAGAAAAACAGCAAAATCAAAATTGAAAAAAACTCCTAACAAAAACGTATCAATAGCCAAAGAGAGAAAGCACAAATGATTAATGTCAAGGAAGACAAAAAAGAGTATCAGGTATTATTATAGTCCTTACAAGTGGTAAAAAGATACTAAGAGGATATTATGAAAATTTTTGTGCCAATCAATATCAAAACAGATGTGGAGTCTTAATCATTTTTAAATGCAAAATTTAACATAGATTTGTTGCTGGGTGGCTCTTGGGAGCAGTCTGATAAATCTGGCACAAGAGGAAAGTCTGAATATTCCTAATCCATAAAATTTGAATCTGTAATTTAAGAAATCTTCTTCCAAGGGAAATATCAGACCTAGATAAAACTATCTAGGTGAATTTTTCCTAAATTTAAGAAATAAGTTAGCACACTGATTTTAAATTTATATGAAAATGCAAAGGGCCAGAAATAGCCAAGACAATCTTGAAAAACAGCAGAGTTAGAAGACTTACAATTCCTCCAATCACTCCTTATCTTAAGCCCCTGTAATTCAAAATACACTAATGGTGTAAAGATAGGTAAGTCAATAAAACCAAAGGAGTTCAGAAATGGAGCCACACCTTTGAGGTCAAATGGCTTTTGGCAAATTGCCACCCCAGGAGGGCAGGAAAGAAGGTTTTTTCTGTAAACAATGTGGGTCAGTTGGATATGGGACCCAAATGTTAACTGGTGCTCCCCTCACCTCATTTAATACCCTTTCAAAAACCACATCAGAACACCAGTTCCAGATGGATTTTATTCAAAACATGAAAAGTAAAACAATGAACCTTCTAGAAGATAGCATTGGACACTTTCTTCATGACCTGGGCTTAGGCCCTGACCATAAAGGAAAAGATTAATACATTGGATTTTATTGGAATTAAGAATCTGTGTTCATCAAAAGACTCATATCTAGAAATATTTACAAGAATATTTCTATGAATTACAAAATTATAAAACACAAACAAACCAGTTTTAGAAAATGCCAAGTAGCTTGAATAAGCACTTCACAAGGATGATATTTAATTGGACAAAACACAGATCTATCTCAATGTCATTTGTTATCGAGGAAATGTACATTAAAATTTTAAAAAGCATTACTGCACAGAATGGTTAAAACTTTAATTGAAAATACTAAGTGTTGGCAAATATGGGGAGTAAATGGAAAGGCGCAGCTGGAAGGAGTGCAAATTGGTAGAACCACTTTGAAAAAGTATTTGCCAGTTTCTGCTGAAGCTGGGCAAGCCATGCTTTATAACCCACTAATTCTACTCCTAGATATGGACCCAACAGAGCCGCTTTATATACCTACCAGAAGGTGTGAACATGAAGTTTAGGGCGGCTCCACTGGCCAGCCAGAAATGGAGACGATTAGGTCGTCCGTCAACCATAGAACCAATAAAAAATCTGCCTATCGTCACAAGGACGAGAAATTCACAGTAAAGACATGGGGGTGTTGCTGCTGGCATCGGAATGGCTCTGTACGTGAAGTTGAGCGGGAGATGCCACACACACGAGTCCTCGGTATAGGACTCTGCGCCTACGAAGTTCTAAGCAGACAAAACGAGCCTCTGCCCCCGGAAGTTAGGACGATGGTGGCCAGGGCAGGAGGGTCGATGGCAGGGCACAGGCGGGCTGCGGGGTGCTGGGACGTTCTATCTCTTGATCTGCTTGTTGAGGCCGCTCTGCAACCACTGCTCACTTTGGATTTGTGTTTTTCTGAATGTGCATTCAGAAATACAATCTTAAAAGCCCATTAGATGTTTGCTAGCTGCACATATAAAACTACATTTATATTATATAAATACAATCTTAAAGAGCTGAATGAAATAGACAGCAATGGAATGTCAAACTGGGCAGTATTCACACAGATGAGGGGCGGCGTGCCACAACAAGGAGTCTGGGTTCAGATCCCAGTTCTGTCACTTTGTAGCCCCAAACGGTGGGAAAGCCATGTGAGCTTCCTCAGTTTCCGTGGCCGCATCTTTGCAGCTGCATCATAGGGCTGTGTGAGACCAGGCAGATACCCTAATACATGTATCTAATTCAGTGCCCTGCATGTAGCGCTCAAGCAAAAAGCAGCTAAAAACAGTAGTGGTATTGGGCATCGGCTGAGAGTGTGGACTGGAGCCAGGCGGCCTGGGTTTGGATTCTGGCTCTGCCACTTACAGCAGCCCGACCTGGAGCAAGTGCTCCTATCTCCTGCTGTGTCAGCTGCGGACAGCTGGGTGAAGAATACGTTAGTTAAGACACGTGCAGCTCGCAGGACATGCCACACGGTGTCTGCAATCACCAGGAGGAGGAGGACAGTGGTGATGCTGGAGCTTGGGGAGGACAAACCCTTGAAGGCACTGGGAGCATCTCATTTCAGGTGTTTCTCTCCCTCCTCTCCTCCCCGTGACCTGAATAGGGCCCCCTTCCTGTCCTGTGAGAATCAAGAACTTCCATAAGTCACAGAGTCCTGCCCTAACTGACCCTCTCCCCAGTTCCAAGCAGGGAACTGCTGCCCGAGATGAGGGCACCGCCTCCAGGTCCCCCGAGGGCCTGGCGTGGACCTGGGTCGGGCCTCTCCCCAGGCACCTGGGGAAGCTCTGGACACTCCCCTGGCCTGGCTCGGCGGGCGGTGCTGTCCAGAGGCGCCGCCTCCTCTGTGGATGGAGCCCCGCTCTCACTGTAAGCAAAGCGCCCAACAATGGCTGCGCTCTCGGGCAGGCTGGGTGAAGCACACACCAACGAGGGAAAATTCCAAACCATTTAAGGACTAGAGACTGCGGCTCTTTAAACTGAACACTTAATCATTATCAGCCTTCCCCCAGACTCCACTTTTCCATCTAACTTTTCAGCAGCTAGCACAGCAGCTAATGGGCTTTTACAGCTTTTAAATCCAGCTCACTAATTATAGTTCAAAGCTCCACGTGCAGATTCGAGCACTTCTTTTTTACCACATTTCCTGATCTTTATGAAGAACTAATTAAAACTTTTTTTTTCCTTCTGTTGCTTGTCTGACAGTTTGGCCAATTTGCAGTCTGACATGCAGGACTAATTAGAAGAGAAGGCCCCAGCAGATCCCACTGTCTGGGGAGCTGGGGCCCAGCAATGCAAGGAGAAGGGGCCTCTGAAAGGCAGCTCCTCAGAGATAGGGCAGCCCTGAGAAGAAGAAGGGCTGCCCTTCACCCAGCAGGGTGCTGCGCTTTAGACATAGGTCAGGGCCGCTGTGGTCTCTGTCCCCACGAAGCTTACATTACACTCGAGCAGAAAACAGGGAGAAGTACGCATAACTCACCCAAACCCCCACCACCATTTTACATGTGGGGAAACCGAGGCACTTGATGTTAGGAGTCTCAAACTCATGTCTCACTAACTACTCCCAGCTCCACTTTACAGATGAAGAACCCAAAGTTCAGAGTTGAAACGATTCCCCAAAGACAGTAGAGATGGGGTTTTGCTCTACACCCAAACTCTTCCCACAATGCAAGGCTACATAGGTCACACGGCCAGGGAATGGGAAGACAAAGCTTTATCACAGGAGTCCCAAGCTTGGGTCTTTCAACTGCAAGACACTGCCCTCTCTGGGGATGCAATAAAAGACACTGATTACATGGGAAGAGAAGGAAGCAATTCAATCTGTAGAGAGTTCTTCTGCCCACATCATGTCCTCAACTCACCTTAGGTGCTAGAACTGTAGGGCTGCTGGGGAAGATTTTGATCCCCTGAAATCCCTCCTCCAACTGATGCTTGACGCCTGAACTCCTGCCATTCCTCTCATCCAACGTTGTATCTGTACTCCTGGGAAATGCAAGCCCCCTCTCCTCCATCACCTCCACCTCCACAGTCCACAGGTTCTGCTGCCCTGAGGCCCCCAGGCAGGGAGGGAGGTTTGGGCCACAGTGCTATTTATCTATGGCTTAGTTTTTGAGTGTGCCCATGTATGTTTCAGGCTCTGAAAGAGCTTCTAGAAACAAAAAGGCAGGTAAGACATAGTCCTGACCTCACAGAGTTTACTCAAGAGAGGAAAGTAGAAGTGTGTAAACACAAAGAGACAATGATATTGGATTATACTGATTTGGGTTCTGCTATAGGGGAGCATGAAAGGGTTCCTTGGGGGAGTCCTAGATGATCCAAGTCCTAAAAGATGAACGGGGGTTAGTTGAGTGAAACGTGAAAGGAGAGTGGGAGAAATGTTTAGGAAGAGCAATCAGTGGTCTTATAAAGGGAAGTCTTTCTGTGGTTGGGGTATGGTGGGAGCAATGAGAATGGAAGGCTGATAAAGGCTCCTAACTTAGATTTGGTCCTGGAGGCTAAGGGTAAAACTGAAGGCAGATAAGCAGTGATATGGCCTGGTCGGATTTGTCATTTAAAGACAGCTCTGGCTTTGGGCTGAGGAATAAGCTCACATGGGACAAAGCTTGAGGCAAGGAGGCTGGTGAGGAGGCATCTCTGTATCTAGATGGGGTTTGATGGTGGCCTCAACCAGCTGGAGGTGGTGGGAGGCAGACAGGTGGACAGATTCCAGAAATCCTTCAGAGGTAGAACTGGTAGAACGAAATGAGGCGTAGGACGTGAGGTCAGGAGGAGAAGGAGGTCTTAGGTTTCTGGTCTGGGCAACTAAGCGGATGGGGAGGCAGCAGCATGAGCTGGGGAATTCGGGGTGAAGACGGGGGCAGTGGTTGTTGGGTGGGGAGGATTCGGTAGGAAAGTGATCCGACTCTGGAGGAGCAATTCTGGGCGCACAGGAGGGACACGTGTCTGCTTCTGTCCTTCCCTCACAGGGCCTGACTCCTCCCCTGGAACAAGGCTCTCTTCTGGCCCCTGGGGCGCTGCTTCTGGCAGCGTGAAGACAGGCCTCACGAGTCTCATTAACAGCCCTTTACTTTAGAAAGCATCTGCTCCTGATTGTGATTGGAATTTAGTAACAGAGTTAATGCTGGACGTCTCCGTCCCCCCGTAATCCCAGGGAGGGATTTATGCAGGCCTGGCTGGGAAGAGGGCGGTGGAATGACATCTGCTGATGTGAGCCGCAGCAACGCCTGCATCTCGCCTTGCCACCCTCCTCTCGATTCATTCCCCAAACAAGCTCTCAAGGAAGATACCAGAATGATGTTGCTGGTATCCAACCTTTCCTGGCATATGAAAATGGCCGTTTCATAGAGAAATTGGAGTCTAAAATATACAAGGAGACAGTGCTACTGTACAATTAACTGAAACTGCTACAGGCTTCCCTGGCAAACAGCAGGTATAGAACCACACATGGGGCAAATGCTCAGCAAGGCTTGCTTCTCTCCCTGAGCCCTTGGGACCTCGTTCCTCTCTGTCTAGCCACATGGGACAGACTTGCAGAGAAAGGGAGCTGGTTAAGTGAGAGGCCATTTCACACATTAACCAACTCTAAAAAGATGGGCCCTATGAGTAAATTTTTTGTTGGAAGAAAGAGAAGAAGTCACAAAGAAGGTTGAGAGAAAAGAGAGCTAAAAGATCCTTCCCATTTATTGGTGCCAGGTAATGGGGAAGTCAAATTTGGTAAATTTGGTAATAGATGTTGAAAGAACCTCGGGCTAGAAGGGTGTTCCCAGGGGCTGATTGACTGGACTGTACCAGAGCATACAAGAAATAAACATAAACACATACTCACACATGCACACATGTGCACGTGGAGAAAAGACCGCTGAGTGAGACCTTGATGACAAATGCCTCTGGATTGGGGGTAGAAGCTCCAGTTGTAGGTTAGCTCTGCCCGTCTGTTGGTTTTTGGCCCTTTGAGGAGCAGATGCGAAGATGGGATTGGGTGTGCAGAATATTCATTGGGACATGCATCTGTGAAGGATCAAGGAAGGGAACTAGAGAAAGCAGGAGAGTCTTCAGCTCTTTTGCAGATTTGACTCTTGTGAAGAAAAGGGAGGAAGTGGGAGGATCGGACGCTTTGGTGCAAACGCGGTGGTGGATCCAGAAGGGCAGCTGCTGGGCCTGTCAGTCAATTCTGCAGCAGGAGATCTGAGCAGCACATTTTTATGGCCACCATCCCATCTATCCTGAAAATTTTCCACTGATTATGGAAGGATATGAATTACTGCGCAGAGGAAGAGTAATTCAGCTGGACGAGCGCTGTTGATGCTGTTTGAACTGGGTATATTTTTACTTTGTGAAAACTTATTCTTTTGAGATGATTTTGAAACATGACATAAACCTCTCTTGATACCCATGATCAACACAAGGTGTGAGCTTCCTCGAGTTTCTTTCCAGCCAGACTGACCCTTGCCTTCGGCTGGTTCCTGGCCAACCCCAGGAAAAGTTGTTGTAGCAGAGGAGGAGAAGAGGGGAGAAGAAATGCTACACCCTGCAGGCCATGCAAGTGGACAAGGACACACAGGGAAAAGGTGAACTGTAAGAGACACACACCGTCTCTCTCTTTTTTCCCTTCAGGAAGACGTGGATTCAAATCCTGATGCAGTTTCTGCCCCTCAATGGCTGTGAACACTTGAACACACACGAACTTCCCTAAGCCTCAGGTTGTCATGTTGATAAAATGAAATTACTCATCTTCACCTTTCAGGGTAGCTATGAGAATGATGTGAAATGACCCATGAAATCTGTCCAGCAGTGTGCCTGCAACGTGATGGGCTCTGTGGAAAGAACTAACCTCTTCCTTGTTCCCTTCCCCCTCTCCTCTATGTTCCATTCTCTCCGGTATAAATGGAATTCAATAAATTCAGTGATGTTTATGATTTAATGGGTGATAAAGTAGTAATTAAATATATAGTCAAATGTCAAACCATAAATCGTGTGTTGAACGCCTCCTCTGGGCACGAGTGTGACAAAGTCACATTCAGCACCGTGGACAGCGCACTCAGATTCCGACGGAAGCTGCGGGTCCTGCCGGCAGGGTTCTAAATGAAACTATCATCGCACATTATTTATGTGTTTCCTGGAGTCACTTGACAATATCTTGCCTCTATTTCCCGCATCATCAAATTTCCTTGTTCTATTGAATCATAAAATTCTGTTGTAAATATCTTCCTGCTGTGTGGGGTGTGTGTGTGTCTGTGTATACAGGTGCACACACGCATATATACATAGATTAGGTAGGCAGGCAGGCAGGCAGGCAGGTAGGCAGGTAGGCAGGTAGGTAGATAGATAGATGATAGGTAGATAGATAGATAGATAGATAGATAGATAGATAGATAGATAGATAGATATAGATAGATGATAGACGATGATAGACGATGATAGATGATAGATAGATGATGATGATGATAGATAGATATAGATAGATGATAGATAGATGATAGACGATGATAGATAGATGATAGATAGATGATAGATAGATAGATAGATAGATAGATAGATAGATAGATAGATAGATAGATAGATAGATAGATAGATAGATAGTTAAAGTTGCAGCAGCAACTTCTCTTTTCTCTTTCCATTTATAGTCTGGCCCTTTAACTAGTTTGCTATTTGCTCTTTCCACTTCTTCCCTTCTCACTTGTGCCCACTCCAATCACAGATTGTTCCCATCATTCAACCAAAACGGCGCTTGTCATGTTGTCCCACCAATGGTCATCTCTCCCTTCTCAACTCTCGTCTTACTCGACCTGACACTGACATCTGACACAGGTGAGCCTGCCCACCTTTTTGAAGCTCACTCTTCACTGGCTTCCAGGACACTGCCTTTTCCTGGTTCTCCTCCTACCTCACTGCTCACTCCTTCTCAGTGTCCTCTGCTGCTTATTCCCCACTTCCCTGCCTCTAAATATTGTAGTTCTCCTGGGATTAGTCGTCAGACCAGTTCTTGTCTCTAAACTCATCTCCTAAGTGAAATCCTTATTGCCAGCCTGACCATTTCCTCTGAACTCCAGATTCTAAGGGAAAACTACACTTGGATGCCTAAAAGCCACCCCAACTTAACACAACCAAATCCAAACCTTTCCCCCAAAATACCTGCTCTCCTACAGTGTGCCCTGCCTCAGTAAAGGGCAATTATTTTTAACTTTTTCTCATGTTAAAAACCCTGGAGATATTTTTTATTCTCTTTATATCACACCTTATATCTGGCTCAGAAGAAAGCTATTTTAGCTATATTTTCAAAATATATGCAAAGTCCAACCCCTTCCCTTCTTCACTGCTACACGTTGGTCCAACCCACCATCATTTTCACTTGGATCTATTGCATTGTCTCCTAAGTAGTCTCTATTTTGTTTTATTTCATTATTAGTCTTGCTTTTACTCCTCTCCGTATAAAGCATGGCATCCGGGTCATCCTGTCATGAGTCTCCTCTGCTGCAGCCCTGCAGTGGCTCCCGTGCCGTGCAGTGATATCCTCGCTGGAAACCCCTCCTCCCTGACCCTTCTCCAGCCTCACCTCCCGCCACCCTGTCCCTTGCTTGCTCTTGCAGCCACGCTCCCTCCTCAGGGTCTTTTCCCTTGTCACTCTGCCTGGAGTGTCCTTGCCCTGACAGGCTCGGGCCTCACTCTGCACCCTTCAGCTCCGGGTTCAGTGCCATCTCGCCACCACTGACAGATGACCTAGGTGCTACTGCCTGCTCTCCCCTCTGAAATGCAAGCCCCACGAGGGCAAAGAGTTCCAGCTTGTTCTCTCTTCCATGCTCAGCCTTCTAACAATACTTGGTTCAATATTTGTTGAAAGGAAGGAGAGAAGGAAGAAAGGAAGGAAGATAGAAACAGACAGACAGAGACAGAAAGGAAGAAATAATTTAGTACAGGCCATCTCCCACATTTGGTAGCGAACCCCTGGAAATAGGGGCCAAGTCCAACCCACCCGTCCATCCTCTTGGTTCTGACCAGGCCACACAGCAGATCCTGGGGACATGATTGCTCAGCGAGCAGATTATTGGCTGAATGAATGATCCAAGCAGCCCAGGGCCCACTGGGGTGCAGTCCAGCTTAGGTAACCCCAGAATCAAGCATCCCATAGGAGGTCAGGGAGCACAGGCCAGGGTGGGTGAACTTGTGACGGAGCTAGGTTCCAGAGAAACGTGTTTTATGGACCCCAAGCCCCAGGCCTGCG
Organism: Chaetophractus vellerosus; assembly: GCA_004027955.1. Lineage (NCBI taxonomy): Eukaryota > Metazoa > Chordata > Mammalia > Cingulata > Chlamyphoridae > Chaetophractus > Chaetophractus vellerosus. The sequence goes on from PVKH010016403.1 coordinate 15,396, forward strand.
TGTCCTGGTGCTCCTTACACTCTCCTGGTCTGGGAATGGTACCTGGGCAGGCTCGAGTCCATTGGCCACATTAATTGACAGGCAAGGAGTTTGGAAGAGAAGGAAGACAGGTCCTGATTCCAACCTTGCAGGGCAGTGATTCCTTCCGCTTGACCCTGGATTCTTCTGCCCACCGTGGAAAGCGTCTGCTGCAAAAGCATCTCGGGCTGATGCCAAAGCAGGACTCCTCCATTTATTTTCCAGAGCTGAATCCCAGCTGCGAAGGAGGGGCTCTAGAATCCTCATGCAGATTGCCCGAAGTGCCCAATCCGTGAGCAAGCACGCTGCGTGCCGTTTCAGCTCCGAGTGCCCATTCACGGCCAGCGGGTGT
>PVKH010016404.1:0-15746 GCA_004027955.1 Chaetophractus vellerosus
AAGAACATCTTGATCTACAAAAGGATAGGATGACCTAAACCATATGCTGGCCACCTTATCAGTGAACCATATCAGAGCTGGCCAAAGTGATCACATTTTGAAAACCTGCTCTTAAGTTTTAAAATTTCCTGGTTGCTATCATTAAAAAAGTAAGTAAGTATATTACAAATACACCCACAATAATATTTGATTTTACCAAGGTCTTCCCTAGAATACAAAGTTAGAGATATGTGTAGGAGATAAGATACTTAGCTATTTTCAAAATAAATTACTTAGTAATAAGACATTATACATATTGCATTTTTCCATTTGTCACAAGAACAATTTGACAATGAGAACTATTTAAATGAAACACAACTTTAAAAAGGGTGATGGTGGCAACACTTTCCACTACAGAATAACTTCCTGCTTCCCTGTACAATTAACATTGCTACTCACATGATACAATTCAAGTGGAAAAACTTGTCAGGAGCTTTTGCCAGGGCCAGGAGGTGAAAAATAAATGATGTCCTAGTTAGCTAATTGTAAGCTCAGTTAACATCTTTGGGATGGACCCATAAAATCTGACCATAGTTTAAACACCTACACGCTAAGGAATTCTTTAGCCCTTATCCATATTTCCTGCCCAAAGTCTTCAATCTCAGCTAGGTTCCATCTGTGTCTTACCTGGCTGGAATGTCATCGTAGTAGTAACCACGGTGGCTTTAGTATGCATAGGAGGCGGTGTGAGGTGGTGAAGACTGGGTAGGAACACCAGGATGCCAGAGATCAGGGCGGAATGGTTGGGTCTCCCGCTTTGCTGATGTAGCCTGCCAGCAGGAGGGAGCCTCTCAGCATGGGCAAGGTGCCAGTCAAAAACAGCGTGTTGGCATGTGCAATGGCCTTATAAAGAATCTTAAGACGGCTTTTCTTAAACTGAAGGTCAATGTAGCCGTCGTCTGTGCTGGGGAGCCTTGAGTAGTTCACTTTACTACTGGGGATTCCAGCAGCCAGGCTGGTACAAGAGGGCATCATAACAAGCTGATACAGCTACAGTTGCTGCACCCAGCAGGCTGCCAGGGCACAGAGAGCTCGCCCGCAGTTCACGGTTGGCAGCCTAGGCGTCCAAGCCTGCATGGCATGCCCCACCTATCTGCTGCGGAAACTTTAAGAAGTATTTTGAATTGCATTATAGCAGGTCGACGATCTACTACAGAAAATTGTTTTAATTATCTTCTTTAATCAGCTGGGGATCAGATAAGGCTATTTCCACTCTTCTTACCTGGTTCTCCACTGGCCTGGACCAAGTACCCTCCTCCCCAAGGTAAGAAAGAGGAACAGTGTTATCTAGGTCCTCAGCACCTAGTAATAAGAGTTATTAAGTATCAGGCAGTTAGCATATGCCAGGCACCGTGCTAATTGCTGTCCCTGCATTATCTCATCTCATTTTTACAATAATCCAGTGAAATAGGAGCTATTATAATCCATTTTATAGATGAAATGGAAGCACGGAGAAGTTGACTTGTTCAGAGTCAGACGTAATTAGTGACTGTGGATCTAAGCTCAGGCTGTAGAGCCCACCACACTTGACCACCACCCTGTACCAGCACGGTGAAGGACTGAATTCTAGGGGAAAGAAGAAATACTATTTATATTTGTATACTATAAATTTGCCACAAAATGGCTCCTTATTAAATCAATGACCTTTTCTACTTCACCCAAGTCATCACCACCTCTTTTCAGCTTGAAAAAAAAGTCTGTGGTGTGCCTCCTCATTACGATAAGCAATCAAGGACTTGTAAATGACTCATCTGTACTTTGAAAAGGAATGAACTTAGAACCAGAAGACAATGACTTTTAACTCTCCGACCTCAGACAAGCCACTTTTCTTTGGGCCTCAATTTCTTCATAAGTAAACGAGAGGAAACAATAACTGATTATGAAGAATATATAAGAAAACATAAGTGGAAGTAGTTTATAATCTGAAAAGTAATATACAGGTCTGAGGGGACTTTTCATGCTTACTTAGGGAGGACCGTTTTAAAATGGAACCAACACTGCTTACATTAATTGAAAAATGTAAGCAACAAAACCTGATCATTTGTTTCTTGAGATTGGTGACTTATATGATATCGTTCACTTCTGAAGAAGAATTTTGACATGAAGAATTATTTTCTTTGTGTGCAAATTTAAAAAGACCACAGGATCCTACTGCCCCTTGACCTGCTCATCCAAGGTGATAACAACAGAGACTGATATGCCACAGAAAGATGCCTGTAAAAGCTTGTGCATGCGATGTAACACTATGTATCCATACCTTTAAAATGCATATCACTTAACCCAGTAATTCTACTTCTAGGAATTCATCTAATGGATGAATATTCATTCATTTAGCATTGTTATCAATAATGGAAAATTAGAAGCAAGCAATTCCCCGGGTATGGTCATTTGATAAATTAGTTTATGGATACTAAAAACTGTACTGTGCAAAAGAGGTTTTCATTAATCTAGGAAGTCAATTATTAATTTGGAAAAAAAGAAGTATAAGACAGTGAAGTTTAAAAAGGCAACAAAATAACATGTATGATACTCTTTTTGTAAAATAAAATATATATGTATGGAAAATGCTAGAACTATCTACAGCAAATGTTAGTTGATAGTTATCTTGGGTTGTGTGATTTTGGTTAATTTTTTTTCTTGGTGCATTTCTGTATTTTAATCTTTCTCATGAGCACAAAAACCAGGAGAAAATGTTATTTAAGAAATATTAACTCTCCATCAAATGATAAAGTTTTAAAGAGTATTTGATAATTGTGTCAATCTTTCTTTTGAGGCCAGGGGCTCATAATCTTGGTGCAGATCAGCCTGCATCTGGAGAAGGAACTGGGGATGTCAGAGTGCAGCTGCTTAACCCAGGAAGATCCTAAGCTCCCAGTGCTCCTTCCTTCCCTCCCTCCCTCTGCAATCCATCCCTTTCAGTCTCCTGCTCTGTTAGGCTGTCTTTCTATAAACGAATACCTGCTTAATATGTTCACTCCCCAAACAGCCTGATGTCAAGGTGCTGTAGTACCCTGGGGGCAAAGTACACTGGGAGCATCAAGGTCTCTCATGAATGGAGTTATGTTAGAGACCTAAAATCAGTTTATGAAATGAGGCCATTTTGTAGAAGCTCAGGAACGAAGCAATGAAAGGAGAAGGAATTAAGATTGATAGAAAAATGTCAAAAGACATGAGAAACTTAAGGGGGGAGGAAGAAAGAAGGAACAGAAGAGTGAAAACTAAATTCCAGTCCTCTGTAGAGGAGGGCATAGTGAGTATTTCAGCAGAGTCTTCAGTGTGACGCTGAATACAGCTTCTGGTTTTGATGCTATGATGTGTAATTGGGGAGGCTCAGACTCCTCATCTCAAAAACCAACCAACCAACCAACCAAGAAATCTAGAACTCTGAATCTGTGATAATAGGAAGGACACTGGATGTGATTAGCTTGCCTCTGAATTTCCCATTGCTGCCCTTCATCCTCCTCTTCCTCTTCTGGAAACTTGTTCCCACCTTTCTTCTTTTCTGCCTCCTAATTTATCCTTTGGGGCTCATTCCAGGGTTTACTTTCTTATTACATATCCCATGATACAACTCATACTGACTTCCTTCACTCAATCGTAAGGGCAGGAGCTGTGTCTTACTCATCTTTGTATTCACAGTGCCTGGCATGTAATAGATGCTTTTAAATATTGCTTGAACTGAATTGACCTGACTGAAGAATTAAGGCTTTCTTGTCTGCAATGCTTTCACATTTCCTACTTGAAGGTGAGCTGCTTTTAACCTTTGCACTGACCATTGAGCTTGGTGCACTGACCAACAAAAAAAGGTGACTCCTCCAGAGACCCAGGCTTCTTCTGGAGCCACTAAGGGCAGCATACATCAGTACCTCCCCCAACAACATCCTGCCTGGCTCTCTTGGACATGAGGGTTTTACCTGGGGCAAAAGGAATAATATAGTTCTACTGACAGCACTAACTCTGGACTAGCCAAACTTTCTGTTATTCTTATATAAACCCCAGACCTAATCCTGTCTCTAGAAAGCTTTCTTTTACAAAAAGAAGAGTGTAGTTAAGAATTTTTTAAGAGCCTCCTCTTTGAGTATGGAGGATTCTTGGGTAAGAGCATTCTCTGAATAGGAGTTTCCCATGCTCATGCCTGCACAGCTTTCTCATCATGACCAAATTTATAAGGCATTCAGTGAGATTCTGTTCTCAGAGTCCAGCACCAACACAGTACAATTTTGCTGACCATGCCAACTGGTTCAGCTTTGGAGAATAGATCTCCTAACCCCCAGCAATTGTTTGTGTTCCTTGAGTGATCTCAGAGTAAAAAAGAACATGTGAGTAGGCTAATGTCAGGGTCAGTCTGGCCTGAGCTTAACCTCGAGCTGATCTGAACTTTCTGAGGTACTTTGGACCAGAATGGCAAAAGTTCCACCCAAATTTCCAGAATAAGTTCACAATGCAAAGGGATTCATAAGCACTTGTCCAAGGAGATCTTTCTAAATGCTGTATTATTGACTTTTATTCTCGCCTGATTTGTCCACAATGAACTTGGCAATACTCAGAATTATGCAGTATTTAAAAGCCATCACGACTTTAGGGATTTGCTCACTAATTTCTATTGCAAATACCCCCATCATATTCAAAATGAATGAGAGTAATTCTTTTGGTGTGTTTTCAAATGTTTAATTCTTTCAATAAATCATACCTCCCAAGAGGAACAAGCATAGTTCATTAGCAGTGCTAATGAAAATGTCATCTTCAGTAAAACTTACCAGAATATCATTCCCTGGAGCAAAATGTTTTCAAGTGCTTTGTTTACCAGATTTATTAATGGAAAACTTTGTGGTCTAGATTAGTAAATTGAACATAATTGAGAGAGAAGGGAAGAGAGAGGGAGAGAAACAATCCTTGGACATATAATTATATATATATATTTTTAAATGTCTCCAACAATACTGCCTCAAATAATCAGGGGGTACTGAGAGAATTGTTTAAATAGGAAGACTGGTCTGAAAAACATTGGTAATAATTCTTTATCTGCCATTACATTCATTGCTCAGGACTTCTCTTCTTCATGTTTAACCAAGGAACTTTGATAAGATTGAAGTAAATAGTAAACTTGCTATAGACCATAAAAAGAGACTCGGGATTTGAATTTCCAACTCCCAAGGCGTCAGCTTTGTGGTTTCCTTCTTAGAAAAATTAGCCTTAGTGGAATAACATTTATTTTAGTGTTTGGCTTATACTAGGTGCATAATAAATAATAGTTGAATGAGTGAATGACCTAACGAATGAGGCTTTTACTGAAGTAGCAGACAAAACAGTTATTCTGCTACCATTTTTGCTCCTTTTAGGAACTTTTTCTTGTCATAGTGGAAATAAATGAAGAGCCTACGAATGAGAACAAATAGAGGCTATTTTCTCAGAACTTACTATACCAGGGGAGTCGGCTGCCATTAGTGTGTTTGGCAGAGATTCAAAGGCAGGCAGGCGAGTGGGAAAGCTTTATAGGGAAAAAGGGGAGGGCTTCAAGTATGTTCTGATTGGAGGTTGTTGACAAGGGGGAGCTGGAAGCAGGATAACTAGAAGCAGTTCATTTTATATGATTGGTTTGGAGAGCACATTTGGAAGAAGGGCCAAAAAATAGGGAAGATGGCAGTCATTGGCCAAGCTTGATCGTTCTAATCCTATTGCTAGAAGTTGTGGTTTGGCTTCCTATACTGGTCAGTGCAGAGCTTGCGAGTCAAGAGTTCTCTTGTCATATTTGGTCTGGCCATTGTCTCTTTCTATATTCAATCTCTCATCATATATGGTAGTCAATTTCTTGAACTGCCCTCTCATCCCAGTCCCCTTGAAATCTAATGTTGTGGCATGCAAGGTGATTTACCAAGCTACTAAAATCCACTTTTAAAAAGTATGAGTCAGGGGCTGGCTGGATATCCCAGTGGATAGGGCGCCGGCATACCACATGGGAGGCCCTGGGTTCGGTGTCCGGGGACCTCTCCTAGCGGGCAGACTGCCTTGAGAATGGCAAGCCGCCATGGGCGGGCCAGAGCCGCCGTGGGCAGGGCAAAAAGCTGCCACGGACAGGGCAAAAGCCGCCACGGGCAGGGCAGGTCGCCCGCGAATGGAGCACAGCCAGCCACCCGCGAACAGAAAGCCGGCCGTGAATGGAGGCAGAAGCCACCCACAAGCCGGGAAAGCTGCGCCTGTGCAGTGACCAGTCTCGGCGCATCGCCACAGCCGGGGGGAAGGGGAGATATATAATAAATAAATAAATCTTTAAAAAAAAAACAATGAATGAGTGTTCCTATTTCTCCACATCCTCAACAACACTTCCTATTTTCTTTTCTTTTTTAAAATAGTAGTCATTCTAGTGGGTGTGAAATAGTATATCATTGTGGTTTTGATTTGCATTTCCCTAGTGGGTAATGATGTTGAGCATCTTTTCATGTGCTTATTAGCCATTTGTATATCTTCTTTGGAGAAATGTCTATTCAATTATTTTTCCCATTTTTTAATTGGCAGTTTGTCTTTTTGTTGTTCAGTTCTAGGATTTCTTTATGTATTCAGGGTATTAAACCCTTACCAGATATGTGGTTTCCAAATATTTTCTCCCATTCTGTAGGTTGTCTTTTTACTTTCACAAGGAAGTCCTTTTATGCACAAAAGTTTTTAAATTTTTATGAAATTCCATTTATCTATTGCTCTTTTTGTTACTCATGCTTTTGGTGTAAAGTCTAAGAAACCATTTGCAAACACAAGGTCCTGAAGATGTTTCCCTATGTTTTCTTCTAGGAGTTTGATAGTTTTTGTTCTTATATTTAAGTCTTTGACCCATTTTGAGTTATTTTTTATATATGGCATGAGGTAGGGATTCAACTTAATTCTTTACATTGGATATCTGGCTTTCCCAGTATCAATTGTTAAAGAGACAATTCTTCCCTCACTGAGTGGACTTGGCATCCTGCAAAAAAAAAAATCAACTGGCCATGGATGTGATGGTTTATTCTGAATTCTCAATTCCATTCCATTGGTTTATATGTCTACATTGTGCAAGTACCTTGCTGTTTTGATTGCTGTAGGTTTGTAATAAGTTTTAAAATCAGGAAGTATGAGTACTCCAAACTTGTTCTTTTGTTCTTTTTCAAGATGTTTTTGGCTTTTGTTTTACCCTTCCCTATAAATTTAATCATAGGTTTTTCCATTTCTACAAAGAAGGCTGTTGGGATTGCATTGAATCTGTAAATGATTTTGGGTAGCATTGGCATCTTAACAATATTTGGTCTTCCAAACCACGAACATTTATTTAGGTTTTCTTTAATTTCTTTCAGCAATATTTTGTAGTTTTTTGGGTATAAGTTTACATCCTTAGTTAAATTTATTCCTAGATATTTCATTCTTTTAGTTGCTATTGTAAATGGATTTTTTTCTTGATTTCCTCTTCAGGTTGCTCATGGCTAGTGAATAGAAATATCACTGATTTTATTTTTTAATTTTTTGGCAAGCAAGTAGAGTTTATTAAGAAACAAGAAAACAGGGAGCAGATGTAGCTCAGTGGTTGAGCACTTGCTTCCCATATACGAGGTCCTAGGATCAATCACCAGTACCTCCTAAAAATAAATAAACGATTGCTTAAAAAAAAAAAAAAAAAAGGAAATTACATACCCAAGACATAGATGCAGGCATGCTACAGAGTTCTAGGTGACCAATAATCTATTTTCTATAGGTTTACCTTCTGCAGACATTTCATCTAACTGGAATCATATGATAGGTGATCTTTTGTAACTGGCTTCTTTCACTTAGCATGTTTTCAGCCTTCATCTGTTCTGTAGCATATATCAGTACTTCATTTCTTTTTACTGCTGCATAACATGGACATTTGAGTTGTTTCCACTTTTGGGCTATTATGAATAATGCTGCTATGAACATTTGCACAAGCTTTTGTGTGGAAATATGTGTTTTCAATTCTCTTTGATCCTAGTAAGTGTGAAATGGTATCTCTGTGGTTTTGATTTGAATTTCCCTGATGTCTCAGCCTGACTTTTTTGTTGTGAACCTCCCAGCTATAATTATCTATTGTCTTTTTTTTTTTTTTTTTTTTAGGCAGTTCAGTTTCTCTAGAAGGATTCTCCCTTTCCTGTCTGGTGGGTGTCTGCTGTGCTATGGCTTCTTCTAGGAGGAAAGAGGACTGAGTGGGGGAGCACCTCCGTTTTCAGTATGCAGATTTTCCCTGAGTCTCTTTTCAGTACTGTTCTTACCCTCTTCTTCCTGTGTTACTATTGTTCCAAAATCTAAAGGCTTTCTTTTTCTCTGGTAAATTAAACTTTTGTTAAATACACGCATTTAACCAATCCCTTGATTTCAGCTTACACACCACCATTATTTGCTATACCCCATCTTCAATGGTATCTGGAGCCTCTATTTATTTAGTTCTTTTAGGATTCTTCAAGAGAAGTTGTTACCACCCATGGTTCATTAGTATCTCTAAATTATTAAGATAGTATTTCTTATTAAATATTTATTATCCCCCCATTCTTATTTTATTCGTCTTCACAAGCAACTGATAATGCCCCTCCCTTTTAATTGTTTTTGTAGCTGTTATTATGTTGTCTACCACCTCCTTTTGGTTTGGCTTTGTTTATTCATGGGGCAATTTGAAATTTGAAATTATATCCAACTTGGGGAATTTCTGCAGGATTTTTATAAAACATGTGTGGCAGTTTGAGATTATTTATGAATTCCAAAAGGAGAGATTATGTTTATAAACTGGTCTGTTCCGCTGGGCGTGATCCCCTTTGGTTGTATTACAGTCACCTGAGATGTCTTTGATTAAATTATGTTAAGATTAGGGCTTTGATTTGACCTCATCAGTAGGCCGTAACTCAGTTTAAGTCCCTGCCCCCTTGGTGGGCTATATAAATGGGCACTCATTCAAGAAGACACAGAAGAAGGCACAGGAAGAAAGAGAGCTCCATAGACACGGCAGAGGAGAGAACTTTGATCCTGTGGCCCCAGAAAGAGAGATGAACCTTTCACTTGTAGTTTGCAATGCTGAGAAAGCCCAGAAAGAAACAAGCCCTATGTCAGGCCAGAGGTGAGAAAGAGGAAGGCTGAACCCTCACAGCGATCGGATCGGCAACCATCTTGCCTCAACATGTGGCAACTGACTTTGGTGAGAAAACAACCTTGAGTTGGACTCTTTAGGGCCTTGTAACTGTAAGCTTTTACCCCAAATAAATACTCTTTATAAAAGCCAGCAGAATTCTGGTACTTTGCATCAGCACCCCTTTGGCTGGCTAATACATGCTTGGTAAAGTTTCTTCAAACATAGCCCAATTTATTTATAAAAGGTAGAGGATGTTTAATCACAAATATTTAATCTGACTTGACTCCAAAATTGTGTTTTGGAAGAAATAAATCTAATATAAAGGAAAGTTAACCAGAAGGTAAGGTTTACATGATTCTCTGTCTTTACATTTCTTCTTGTGAGCTTAACATAGCAGGACATAATAAAAGAATTTGTGGTTATACAACATAAGGAACAGGAAAATTACAGCTCTAGCGAGTGTCACTTCCCCAAAATGAAAGATTGGCACAGAAGGCTTTTGGAAAGCTCTGGCAGTTTTGTGTCCTAATGGTGATTGGTCACTGGACTCAATCCATGTCCAATTATAGAGATTCTTTTGGCTTCTTGTATTAGTTAGCCAAAGGGGTGCTGATGCAAAATACCAGAAATTTGTTGGCTTTTATAAAGGATATTTATTTGGGATAGAAGCTTACAGTTACCAGGCCATAAAGCATAAGTTACTTCCCTCACCAAACTCTGTGAGAGTTATGGCTTCATGGGTTCCTCTTCCCAGGACTTGATTCTCTCCAAGTTCAGCTGCTTGGTCTCTCCACAAGGCCAGCTGTAGACTATCAGGCAAATGGCTCATCTCTTTTCCCAGGGCCTTCTCTCCTTCCTCACCACCAAGCTCCTCTCTGTGCTTACTTTCCCAGACTCCAGCATTACAACTCAGCATCAGAACTCCAACTCTGTCCTTTGCCATGTCTTTTATCTCAGAGTCCCCACCCACCAAGGGGCAGGGACTCAACACCCTACTGATGTGGCCCAATCAAAGCCCTAATCATAATTTAATTTTGTTTAGATTACAAACATAATCCATATCTATTTTTGGAATTCATAACTATATCAAACTGCCACAGCTTCGTTTGCTCATCAGAATTCTATTAGCCAGGCCACATCTCAAAATAGAATACAAATGACTTAAAATTCTAGTAACGTTTCTTCAAATTTCAATTAAATTTCCAAGTTGTGTTCTCAACCTATAAAAGGATAATCTGTCTAAGGGGCCCTATCCAAATACTACTTTGAACAGACACTTTTGGCCAGGGGTAGGCTGAGGCTATCTCATGTAAGGAGATTTGAGTATATTCCTAAACACTTTAATAAGGGATGATATAGTTCTGTCAATAATGTGAGTTCTTCAAAAGCAGACAGGCAAATTGGGTTAAATTTAGAGATTTATGTCTAGAAATGATTACTAAGATTTTCTTTTTTTCTCTTTCTTAGAGGAAGAGTTATTCTTCCTGAAATGCCAGCAGCACTCTGCTATCATCCTTTAATATTTGTGTGTTATGTGATGTTGTTTGGGAGTTCTTCTGGAGCTTTCATGTCTGTCAAACCAGGGGATAGGATTAGATGGTGGCTAAAGGCCCTTCCAGGTTAGATGTCCCATACATCTATGAATCCTTCCCACTTGAGGATTCTTGTCAGGCTAAAGGAAGGAAAGAAGGAAGCTACAGAGTGTTTTAAATATACACCCTTGCATTAAAAAACAAAAAACAAAAACAAAAAAACAACCAAAAAACTCATCTAGTCATACCATATAACCAGGGTGTGGATATTTATTTCTTTGTGGTCAGAGGCAATATTCCTGTTTCCATCAAAATTGTCTTCACTGTTAAAGACATTCAAATATATGATAAATATGTAAAAGATTATCCCATTACTTGTCCTTTGTTTTAGCTGATTCTCTCTGCCTCTTTCTTCTCCCTTTCCATCTCTATCTCTGTTTCTCTCTCTCTCCAACACACACATGCACTCCCACTGTTGTTGGTTTATTTATTTATTTTTTAGAAAGGAGCCAAGTGGCAATGTGGTCTAATGAAGCAAATAATGAACTAATGTTCAGTCCCAGTTCCATTACCAGCAAGCTATGGTATCCTAGACTAGGAATTTATTTCCTTCTTCCTCAGTGCCCTCCTCTGCAAAGTGGGAGATCATAACCAATAAGTTTATTTCATAAGATGCTGTGAGGCTAAATGAGTTAAATTTGTCCTTTGAGCAATGTACGAAGCACCATACCAGTATAAGTGTTTACGGGTGCAAATAAGAGGTGGTTATTAATCCTACAACCATGTGAGGAACCCATTAAATTACAATAGAAATTTGAGGATAGATCCTTCATTAAGAAGCATGAGTTTAGTGCCTAATCATGTGGAAATGGGCAACTGTCCATACTTTAGAAGGAATAGTTTCTATTTGTACCCTTTATTCTGAAAATAAGAATTATCTATGCAACCGGAGGTCAGTCTTTGTACCACTTAAACTAGGTAGACTAGATTCTTCATGTAAATAAAGTGGTACTAATACCACAGCAGGGATGGAAATCTCAAGGGCTTCCTTGAACTGTGTTCTCAGAGTTTACGTAGTCCAACCCTCTGCCTGGGAATATATCTACCCTCTGAAAAAGGAAGCCTTGCTGGGTTCAGAGACAGCTCTTTGGAATTTTGGACATTTCTGACAACTCATGTTAAACAAGAACTTCCCATGTCCCTGTAGCTTTCATCTATTGGTTTTAGTTTGTCCCCTACCTCACCATTCCCCACCGCCCTGCCCAAGAAAAAGCCTGTTTGAAGACTGAAATCAAGTTCCCTGGAACCCTCTCTTCTTCCAATGAAATAGTCCTGACTTTTACAATAGTTCTCTTGGGATAAGGTTTCATACCCCTGACTGCTCTGATTACTCTCTTCTTTCCAGGATATGGTTTGTCTAGATCCCTCTTAAAGTGTGCTGCCAAGAAATGTCTCCTGATCTGTAGAAGAGATCTGACTAGGATAAGCATGGGCACTTCTTGACACTGTTCCTCTTCTTGCAGCCTAAGCTGGCATAAGATTTTTTGACAGCGTCAAACCCTTTTCTTTTAGTGATTGCCTTGGCATAGGCAGCCCACTGTCACTCTACCAGAGTGAGAGCAAAAGATGCAGCAGAGTCTGGCAAGACCTGGCACCTTTACAGGGTGGGGACCTGGAGGAGGGAGAAGATGAAGACAGAGATGTGGAGCCAGAAGGGTGGCTTGGGTAGAAGGATGGTTGGGAATGGAAGGTTTGGAACTGAGAGACAATAATTCTTTGAGATAGGATCTCTCACATGTCAAGAGAAGAATGGAAGATTTGAATCTTTCCCTATGGCCCTTTGACTCCTAAGCCTTTTCACCTATTTGAAAGGAAAATTGACTTGGGGCTGGGTAGTTTTGTGAAGAACTTTTCCTGCCAGTATCTTGTAGTAGTAACTTCTTTTATTCAAATATACATATGCATGTATATATATATATGTAGTGTGTATATGTATCTATTTTTTTCAAAAGGAGTTTGGAAAAGTAACCAGATATTATACTGGGTGCTATTCAATGGCAAGTTTCTAACTGCCTAAAGTAAGAAAGGCTTAAATGAAATAAAAGTTGTTTGGAAATATGCAGATATCATTGCTTTGTATGTTGTGATGATATGGAAGTCATTCTACCAGGTGGCCTCCAATGACCACCTCCAAGTATTCATGCCTTTGAGGCTGACCAGAGTAACCAATAGGATATTGTGTTAATGATGGAGTGTTACTTCTGAGACTAGGTCATACAAGACATTGTGGTTTCTGCCCTGCTGTCTTGGATCACCTGGATTGGGGGAAGTTAGCTACCATGTCATGAAGACACTCAACCCTACGAGAACCTGAAGGCCTTTTGCTAACAGCCAGCTCTGTCCGAGCAACCATGTGAGTGAGCCATCTTGGAAAGAAGATCCTTTAGCACCGTCAAGACTTAAGATAAGCTCAGCCTGGGTAGATATCTTGGCTACAATGCCATGAGACTCTAAGCAGTGGCATTTCTGCTTGACCAAAGGGAACCAGAACATTTGCTTTCATGTATAGAATTCAGAGTGTTACCTAATCTGTTATATTTCCAATTATAAACAACAAAAAGAGTATAATTGCTAACACTTCCATAGGGCTAGAGGTTTACAAAAGAAGGGTAACCTGTCTGTTTTTCTCCTTTTCCTCTTCGTTTTTAAGGAGAGGACTAGGATGACGTTGAGAGCGCATACAAATCTTGTTTTTAATTCCTCAGTGGCCACTGGGAAAACCTGTATTGACCTTTATTTGCTATTAGACTGTGGATCCTTAACATAAGGACTTAGATCTTTTAAATTTTTATCCCCATAGCCTAGCAAGTGAACATATATGACCATGAATGGTATTAAGGGGGGAAGGCAAATTTCCCCTCCTTCCTTCTCCTGAATTCTGGAGAGATTCCATTCTTAGTTTCCATTTCTTCTTATCATTACATTTACAGTTCATTAATGAAGTTTTGATAATAATAGCATGCATGCCATCATCCATTTTTATTATTTTTTAAAAATCCCATCCCTTTATTTAAGTTCCTTGTTTTCAGGATTTCCCTTTCACTCTTTTGTACCATTTCCTCTGTGTAATATTGCCTTAACTATCACTTGAGCTCCCAGGATGCTTGATCCAGGAGAGCACAGAGATCTGCTGCCAATATACCAACATATCCAGTTGTCCAAAATCACAGTGGAAAGAGTCCTGCACTGGAGTTAGGAAACCTAAGTTCTGGGGCTGCTCTGTTACTAACTAGCCTATATGTCCTTGAGCAAGATGATTCCCCTCTCAATTTCTTTATTTAAACTAAGAATAGGTCTAGATGAGCTCTGAAATCGTTGGGTTCTCCCCAGAAGTTGGGATTCCATGGTGCAATCTGAAAGTGAAACCCAGTGGTCAGCATACCCTTGAGTAGCATTATGGTTACAGTATGAAGGTTCCCCAGACTTCCCTTAACGATACCATGGAAACAGCCTCAGTGAAAGGCTGCCAGTTTCACTGGGAAGAGTCTTTGGTTTTGAAAGACAGGATCTCTAGGTTTCTAGTACTGTCACTAACTCTGGGTGACCTTGGTCAAATCCTCTCTGAACCTCAGCGGAGGGAGGTGCTCGTTATCCAGAGGAAGCTCGAAGACCTCGGTAGGGACTTGGAGAGCTTTTTGCTATTCCCCTCTCCAACCCGGGAGTTCAGCCCCTATGAGGGTCCTGGTCTGTTGTCCCTCTCTGAGGCGCAGCCACGCAGGCAGAGACTGGCTCAGCCTCGGAGGAGGTGGCTACAGGTGAGCTCTTAAAGAGGCCACCAGAGTTTGGGTAACGCCTGAGACTGACGACTGGGTGGGGAAGCTGGCATGGAGGAATGAATGAGTGAGTGAGTGAGTGAATGAATGAATGAATCTTTTCTCCTTACCCTTAAGTGCACTCATACTTGGATTTAGTCACTTAGACTTAACGCGTCCTCTACCTAAAACTCTCAATATCTTTCCAAATTTACCAATCTCCCTGTTTTACGTCCCCTTCTTTAATTAAAAGTCCCCAAACTCTTTCCTGCGGGACGAATAGTAACTTTAAAGTAGAGCAGCGTAAAGGTGGCATCCCTGCCCCAAGTCCTCCCTTCCCTCCTCCTAGCTCCTGCCGGCTCCCACCCCCTGCCCCACCGAGATAACGCGTTTCTCGAATTGGGGACCCACCCTGTGGGGCTCCAGGTACTCTGTCCTGCCGCGGAGCTGGAAACTGCACGTGTTTAGTGAGGTTAAGGGGTGTCTCCGAATGTGTATCCCTGATCAGGTGTGAAGTCACGTCTCTTCAGCGCCCCGACCCTCTCGGGCCTGACGTGCGTCTAGCTCAGATCCCCGGGACACTCCGGTGGGCTAGGGCGAGG
Source organism: Chaetophractus vellerosus (assembly GCA_004027955.1). Classification (NCBI taxonomy): domain Eukaryota; kingdom Metazoa; phylum Chordata; class Mammalia; order Cingulata; family Chlamyphoridae; genus Chaetophractus; species Chaetophractus vellerosus. The sequence goes on from PVKH010016404.1 coordinate 15,080, forward strand.
TAAAGGCGGGCTCCTTCAAGGCCACCCGAGACCACCTGTAGAGCCTACATGTCAACTCCTTTGTCCTCAGCTCCACTTCAGCGGTTGCCCCTTTACTCGAGGAAGTCATTTGGGACGTTCTCAGTGACCCCCTTCCAGCTCCGCAAGCTCCCTCCCCGCACTCCTCCCCTCTCAAACCAAAGGTAGCAGCGATGCGAGACTGGAGCTCGGCGCGAGCCGCCTCCTCACTTCCCATTGGCTGAGAGCGCCGGGAGAGCGGTCACGTGGGGGCGCGGCAGTCCGGCTCGGAGGCCGCCATCTTGGCGGAAAGTTTAGGGGGAGAGAGATTGGGGGCGCGGAAGGAGGAGAGGTTCCGAGGGTGGGGCAGCCGGGAGAGAAGAGGGCGAGCGGGTACCAGACCGCGGCGGGCGAGGACGAGGCGGCCGAGGACAAGGAAGAGGCTGTGGGAGTGCGGTCGCTTAGGGGAGCTCGTACCCTGTCCCCTCACCCCCTCACCTTAGCGATTGGAGACCGGAGCGGGGCGGGGGAACGTGGAGAGGGTGAGGGCAGGAGAGCCGCCCGGCGTTGGACAAGAGCGGACCCCGGCTCCGGGCGCACACCGCTCGCGGGAACTTTGTGGCGGCGCCGCAGGTGTGGGGTACAGCGGAGGCGTGCATGTGGGGCGCGA
>PVKH010016405.1:0-15749 GCA_004027955.1 Chaetophractus vellerosus
AAAGAGTTCTTAGCAACCTGGACTTTCCTTCAGCTTGTATTAGAATGCAGGAAATTAAATAGGGGACATAGGCATAGCACCAGAAGGTATAAGCTATGGAAGCCCAGTAGATTAGAGGAATAAGTCCCTTGGCATCCCTTCCTTGGCAAAACCTAGCCAAGAGCTCAGAGGAAGGAAAGCAAAGCCCTGTATTCCTAGCTCAGGAACTGGCAAGAGCTAGACGTAGAAGTAGTCTCCATACAAATGGGAACCAGTCCTATTCCAAAAGTAGAGCAATGTACAGCAGCAAACCGAGGTGGCAGTATGGTCACATGCACTGCCCAAGTCCACAGAGGAATATCAGCTTAGTTATTACTTGCATGTCTACATCCTACTCTAAACCCAACAGATGTTGTGTTTGTGGTGACATGAATAATTCCAGGCCCAACTTGCTAGTGAGCCTGATGATCTAATTTCTGCTCTGGCCAGTAGGCTTTAAAATTGGTTGACATAAACTTGGGTGTTTCATGCAAATGTCACGATATCTCAGAGAGGGACTGGGGAAAGAAGGGCAGGCTGACAAAGGTCATAACAACATATAGCAGTGTAGTTTTCATTTCTTTATCCCTGCTCTTCCCCTTTTCCCCAATTAGACTGGATGTTTGTGTACTCCCTTTGGCTGTTGTGCAGGAGAGATTGAATTGTGTTGATTCATAGTTGCTAAGAAAATAAGCAGTTAAATTCAATAGTTCAGTACACATTTATTGAGAACCTAACCTATGCCATTCACTATGGTGAATAAGACAGTCTCTGGCAGATTTCTGCATCCCACCCCTAGTTTTTCTTATCACATCCACCCTGCTAGTTGATGAGTACATAGTGCAGATAAATGCACTTTTTTTTCTTTCTTCTTTTTTTTTTACATGCCCAGATGTGCACATCTAGGAAAATCCTAAAGGGAAATGCAAAAAAAGGGGAGAGGTCTGCATTTATCTTAAATAGGGCCCTTCCCAGAACAAGGGTAAATCCCAGGGGAAAGGTTGATATAATTAACCAAGCATTGATAGTAAGAGAGTTCCTTGTGGTTTAATCACGTAAGTTGAATGTTCAATAGTAAGCTCAATTTAATGACTAAAATTTTAATTTCCGTAGTAGTATCATATCCATTCTTCATCCTTAAAGTCCAGCCTCCTCAGCTAAATCTAGCCCATGTTCATCATTCTTGTCTTTCATTAGTTAAACCATTAAAATGGAGGCAGGGTCATATAGTGGAAAGAACAGTGGGCATGCAATCAGAAAACCAGTGTTTGAGTTTTGATTCCTCCAATTATTTTTTACTTTGGTGAAGTTAACATATTCTGAGCCTCAGTTTTCATCATTTAGAATATGGGAATGATAATATTTGCTTTCTAGGGTTACTCAGTCAAGTCAGATGATGTATAGAAACTACTTAATGCTTCAACTGTTCTTCTCAAACACCTAGCACAATGTACAGCACATTAAAGGTGATCAATAAATGTGTGTGATAAAATCATTATTTAATGTATTTGTCTTATTAGATTCCAATTTGCCTTTTTAAGTGTATCCTTATTTATTTGGTTTTATCAAATCCCAACTCATTTTTTAAAATGTCTTATTTCACTAATCAGAGTCTCAATTCTTTAAGGGAATTACCTTCCTTATTTATTTTGTCCTCTTCCTTTTCCCCTATCCTTATTTCAATACTAGGATATCTAAGAAATGCTCAGAAAATGGTAATATATTGCTCCTCATTTCTCTCCTATCACCAGTTAATAAAATTTTTCATTGATATGTATAATTGGGAGGGTACAGCGTGATACGGACAATCTAAAAAATGAGTTATGGTTCAATTAAAAATAATCAGGGTCAAGAGATAATTGAGATTTTTTTTTTTTTTTTTTTACCGGGAGGTCCTGGGAATCAAACCCAGGTCCCTCCATATGGGAGATGGAAGCCCAGCCATTTAAGCCACATCCACCCCCAAAGTGAGTTTATTTTTTTTATTATTATTTTTTTTTTTTTAGGGTCAAGGGATAAGTAAACTTCTGTAGGGTAGGAACTGCTTCTTTTTCATCTATGATTTCCTAGCAAAGGGACTGTCTCTCAACAGGGGCTTCTTAAAAGTTGGTTGGTTAGATGGATGGATTAATTAATTAGTTAACTGACAAATGACCTGACAGCTACTAAAAGTCTTTGAGAATCAGAAAGCAGAGAATTTATTAGTGGAGTGTAATGTTTTGATTTTTTTGACCCAGGCTCTGTCAGTATGAAATAATATTTTGTTTATATTTAAAAAAAAAAAGAGGAGGCAATTTTCTAGGAAGAGAAAATAGAATAAGCAAAACTCTGGAGGTGGAAATACATTGTGGTTTCCAGGACTGGCTTGAGAGTGGTCTGTCTAAAACAGAGCATGGAATGTGAAACACTGGCTGAAAGGCTGGAGGGAAGGTGGGTGGCACTGCCCTCCCCATTGCGAGAAACCCTGGGTGCCAGTCAGCTAGACATCGTTTATTTAATATATAAGTGATTATGCACCCAGTCTAGGCACTGAGGACACTAAAGTGAACAAGAGAAACATCTTCACTGCCATCATGAAGCTTACAGTCTAGTGCAGAAACAAACATTAAACAGTAAAACAAATTCAAAACAAGATTACTTTGTATGGTGGTAGGTAGTATGAGGAAAATCAGCCAGTAATGTAATAAAGGATAACTGCTGGGGATGGTGAACTATTTTAGGTGGGGGGAATAGGACAGACATTTCTGGGGAGGAGGCATTGAATGGTGGCTTGAATGGTAACAAGGAGCCAGATGCATGAAGACCCGGGTTAAAGTCTACCTGGACCAAGAGACTGGCTGGTGCCAAAGGGTCACAAGGTAGGAATGAGCTCAGTGAGCTTGAACAACAGAAAGAAAAAGTGTATCCTGGACTCCTGAGAAAGTTTCCAAACCGAAATCTTGGGCATAGGGCATAGATTTAAGAATGTGTTTTCCTCCATGATTGGCAAATGCATTTATAGACAAAAATCAAAAACTATATTAAGCAATAAAATATTAAGTCTCGGTATCTCAGATAGTAACACACTTAGGGACTCATCTTTATTGCAAAGAAGACCATTGCAAGTTATTTGTATACGTGTGTGTGTGTATGTGTATGTGTTTCCTTCTCTCCCCTTTACTCCCCGCCCGGAACTCCAGGATTACTTCTGGTCAGCGTACATGGAAGATTGTTCGGCTCTATTTCTCTCCTTCTTGTTGAACTGGCTGGGAGCCAGGCTATGAGTTTGAGGGCACCACTCAGAGGAGAACATGGGTGACCCCATTCATCAAGCTCTTGCTTACTGGCTCTATCCCCAAAAACCCTCCAGTTGAAGGGAATGGGAGAATGATTCTTCATCTACCAGAAAAGATGCCAAAACCCGGAGTAGTGGTTTCTGTAGTTTCTGCATCTATATAACAAGAGGGTTGGACTTGATGACCTTGTAGGTTCCTTCTATACCCTCTTTTCTCTGTATCTCCCTTCTAGGCTACTGTGGCCTTCTAGGCTGCTTAAATAAGGTTAGAGCCTGAGCGTGTAGCCTCTTGCTACATTCCTCTGAACCAGTGGTTCTCAGTGCATCAGACGGCTTGCTAAAACACAGATTGCCAGATCCCATTCACAGTGTCTCATTTAATTGGTCTGAGGTGGGGCCAAGAATTTGTACTTCTGGTTCCAGGTGATGCTCAGGCAGGTGGCCCAGGGACCACACTTTGAGAACCACTGCCCTGAGCCATGGTCTGAGTTCCCTGCACAGTTGTTCCTTGGTCCAGGAACATATCTTCTTGCCCCCAAACCCACTGTAGTTCCTAAGTCTACAGGGCCAAACCCAAACTCCTCAGCTGGCGTTCAGCTTGCCCTCACTCTGGCAGGAACTGACTTCCTATTTTTATGTCTCACTATACCACTTTACTTACCCACTCTGAGCTATGCTCATTTGCCCATCTGCATGTCCCCACGAATTACACCTCCAAGTGGTTACTGGTGCTATTGCTTTGCCTGAAATTCCTTCTCTCCACTAGTTTTCTTATCTCCAAATCCAGTACATCCTACAAGATCTATGCATGATTCATCTTTATCTTGCCCCCAAAGTGCTTTCCTTACACATGGTAAGTAGCTTTTGGATAACTCGGTTTCCAACTCTAACTCAACTTCTTAGAGGCTTTGTATCTTTGTACAGTTTGGATAATCTCTTTGAGCCTTTACTTCCTTTTCTGTAAAATGGTAATAACGATTTGAAACTTGCAAGGCTATCTATCATAAGGATCAAATTCATCAGTGCAAGTACAGATATTTCCTAAGCCATGTAGTGCTATTAAACTTCATGGTTTAATTTGGACTATTACTTATTTGCACGATTATTTTTGCTTACAGTATTTATTATGGTCAAGAATATTAGAAAAATTTATAATTAATGTCTTCTCTGAGCTGGTGAGCAATAGAAAATAGGATTGGCATTCTGAGAGAGAAAGAAAATCTGCCTGCTTCCTTGCATGCAGCCCTGATGCAGAAAAGAAGCAAACAAACTATTTTGGATAATGATAAAGGTAGCAGAGATCACTTGTTTTCCTTTGTGCCTTACCTCTGGGATATTAAAAAAGGCCTAGAAAAGGGGAAATATTAAATACAAATGAGTGTTCTTGGCTAAGAGATTTCAAAGTGAGTCGGGAGGTTATTCCAGAGGCTACACTTAATGAATGTCTTAGGAGGATCTCACTGACTGCCGCAGTAAACAGTGCCTCAAGCAGGGGTGCTTCTAAGGGCTCTAGAGACATCTGGACACTATAGGCAGGGCAGACAACCCCAGAATTTTGGCACCCCGTCAGTTGGCCTGATCTTGGAATATATGGTAACCTATCACCCAATGTATCAGAGTTGGACTCATTTATAATTTTCCTACACACGGCTCTTTTGACCCTTTTATTTGAACTAGTAGTTAGCACTTATAATGGTTTGACAGTTTTATGTAATTATGAATTCCAAAAATATAAATTGGATCATGCTTGTAAACTGATCGGTTCATTTGGGCATGATTGGTTTATGATTAGGGCATTGACTGGGCCACCTTAGTAGGGCATTGAGCCCCGCCCCTCAGTGGGTGTGGTCTCAAGTATAAAGGCAAGGCAGCAGATTTGAGAAGCAGATTGTTGAGATGCAGTTCTGATGTTGGAGAGGCGCACTCCAGGATAAGACAAGTGAGCCGTTTGCCCAATAGTCTACAGCTGGCCTGTGGAGAGACGCAAAAGCGTAGAGAGCCTCATGGTCTACAGCTGAACTTGTGGAGGAAACAGAAGCTAAGCCCGGAGAGAAACGCAGCCCCGGGAACAGAGGAACCTGGAAGCCTGAACCCTGGAGATGTCGGCAGCTGTCTTGCTCCAACATGTGGACTTTGGTGAGGGAAGAAATTTATACTTTGTGGCCTGGTAACTGTAAGCTTCTACCCCAAATAAATACCCTTTATAAAGACCAACCAATTTTTGGTATATTTCCAAAAGCACCTTTTTGGCTGACTAATACAGCACTATACCCATTAAATAAGTGTCCCAGAGACTTAAATCTTTTGGCTGTTCATATGTTAGTTGAATCTCAGCAGAGTTGCAGCCAACACCTACTCTCCAGTTCGTTGGACTAACCCAGGACTAACAAAAGGATGATGATGGACAGTGCCCATCCCCCAAAACAGAGTATCTACAACTGCAAGCAGGATGGTTCCATCTACCTGCCCCCTCTCAATCAGAAGCAGAGTGGGCATCATCATCCCCAAATCCTTAAGATTGAGGAATGAACAAACATAAGGGGGGTATGCAATTAGGGACTAAAGTAAACTTATTATTCTAGTAATGGAGGAACTTGTAACATTGATATAAAGGTAGTGGTCATCATAGGTTCTGAGGGGAGGGAGAGGGAAGAATAGGTGTAACATGGGACATTTTGGGGACATTGGAATTGTTCTGCATGATATTGCAGTGACAGATACAGGCCATTATAGATTTTGTCAAAACCTATAAAATTGTGCGTCACTAAGTATAAATCATAATGTAATCTATAGACTATAGTTAGTAGCAATGCTTCAATATGTGTTCTTCAGTTGTAACAAATGTACCACACTAATGAGAGATGTTGTTAATGGGGAAAAGGGTGGGATGGAGAGGGGGTAAGGTATATGGGAATCCCCTATATTGTCAGTGTAACATTTATGTAATCTAAAGCTTCTTTAAAAATAAAATTTTAAAAAAGGTCTAAGAAATGGTTTGTGTTTAATTGTAAAGTTCCCCTAATACAGGGATTCTTAACCTTTTTTGTCCCATGGACCCTTTGCCAGTCGGGTGAAAACCAGGGACCGCTTCTCAGAACGTAGCAACAGATAGTTTTATGACACTTAACATCGGCGTGTCTTTAAATTAAATTTTAGGATTATTCAAAATTACATTTTACAATTTTCCCATATTTTCAATACCTGATAACCTAACAAGGTTCAACAACTGTTCAAACGATCATTTTCGGCAACCATTTAGAAATTCAAGTTTTCCCACAGCGTCATAAAACCATCTCCTCCATCCTTACCAACCTTTCTGCAGGCAGTTATCCTCTGCACTCAGAACACGCTACATCAAAATAAAAATCTTACTAAGTCCACACTATGCTGTGTATTATTTAATAAATATATCACACCTGCACCAACACGTCCCCACAAGAATAATGTTTTTAAATGCATAAAATAAAAGTACAAAGGAAATCAGTAGATACATTGAAATACAGTTGCTAAAATAAAAAACATGTCATACTATACATATGCACTTCTTTCTTAACACATTAAATAATAATCCAATACATCAAAAATATAGGAAAGTTAACGTTAAATTTTATTTTTTAAAGACATGTCAATGAATAACATTAAACCGCGGTATAGTATTTGATGAGGCAACGCACATATGTTGGACATCTAATTGAGTTGATTTTTTTTCAGTTCAAGCTCACGGACCCCCTGAAATCTCAAGGGGTCTGTGGGCCCCTGGTTAAGAACCCCTGCCCTCAGAAGCTGAATGGCCTCCCCATGAAGGAAGCCTTTCATCTGGAGTGCCTGCATCAGCTCAATAAACTGTTCCTTGTGAAGGGCCCGTGCTGGGCACTTTGTGCTTATTCAGATGGAGAAGGCACTGTCCCTTCCCTATAAGAATGCAAATCCAGTGAGTGGCAGTCAGTCAAAAGAGCAGCAGAAATGTCCCCGGAAAGAATAGTCTATCTCATCCCAAAAAACAGGGAGAGCAGAGTGCTGGAATGAAAAAAAAAAAAAAATGGAGATGGAAGGATCTGAGGAAATTCTAACTCTGTGCTGTCCAGTACAGTAGCCACTAGCTACATGAGCTATTTCAGTTTAAATCTTAATTGAATTAAGTTAGATTAAAATAAAAAGTCAGTTCCTCAGTTGCACTAGCAATATTTCAAGCGCTCAGTAGCTACATGTGGCGGGTGACTATTGGGAAGCACAGAATATTTCCATTATTGTAGAAAGTGCTACTGGGCACCTCCATAAATCTAGCCCTGTGCATTCTCTAGTAGGACCTGAGAGCCTGGCAGTGTTGATGACATCAGTCTCCTACCAGCTCTCTGTCCCTTCAGTTTGTCTCCTTGTATCCTGGAATTATGGTGATATGGCCTACTTAAAAATCTCAATATGAAAATCAATCACTGGCTTCGTATCCCCCTGATGAGAAAAGATAAGCACTGTAGCATGACATAAAAAGCCACTCCTGATGTGCTCCTCCTGTGCCACTCCTGTCTCATGTCCCATGTGTGCTACAGCTATATTGAATTTGCCATTCTTTTCAATCACACCTTGTAGTTTCATTCTTCTAGCTGTTTGCCTGGAATGCACCCCTCACCCATTCCCTCCTATCTGCGGTCTTAGTTGTTTATCCCTCAAGGCCCTGTGCCCCTTCCTTCCCTGTGCTCCTAAACACTCCTGTAACATTTTTCATGTCTTGCTCTAATGATCTATTTATATGCATGTCTCGCCTACCAGACTGTGTGCTCCTTGAAGGCAACAATTTTGACTTAGTCACTTTTGCATCTCCTGCTTCTGGTAAAGGAGGAAGTTGAAAATTACAAGTTGAATGCATGGATGCATGGACGAATATATTGACATGCTGATGAGGGAGTGAATGAATGATGACCAAGCTGGGCTCCCTGGGAAGATGAGGATTAAAGACCTTTGCAAGGGCCCTTGTACCTCTAATCCAATTCTGCCAGAAAGCTCTGGGTGATCTCTCAGCCCCCAGAGCCAAGGACCTTTGAACTCAGGTTAGCCTAGATACTGGTCATCACACCCAAGTATGAGTTATCATTTAAAATATAATATAGGTCAGGAAATAAGGAGCTATGCTGGTTTCTGTGTAGACAGATGTTACTAACAGGCTGTGTGTGTGCTGCTAATGAAGTGGGCCGTAAATTCTGAGCCCTGCACACTGCGGCAAGGTGGGATGCTTGCATCGTGATGAGTCTACAGTATTCAGCGAGGTTAGCGTTAAGGGGATTAAAATGCAAACCATTAAATTGTGCTTACTGTGGTGGATGCAGCAGATGTGATTCAGCTGTGCACAGGGAGCTTGTTTTTTTGAAAGTTTTGGATAGAAAGTACAGGACTAGGGGCTAAGATGCGTTTGGGTTCAAGCTTTGGTTCTGTTCTTACTTGATAAGAGTTACTGGGTAAGTTACTTGAACCTTCAATTCCTTATCTGTAAAACACAGGTAATAATAACTCTTATCTCCTTCACATGGATGTTATGATGCCATTGAAACCAGAAACACTCCAGGAAGAAAGGAGTTAACATATATCAGGTACCTTCTCTAGGCCAGGCCCTGTGCTAGGTTCCTTAATTACATTATCCCCTTCAATCCCTGCCACAGCTGCAGTGTTGTCATTACTACAAAATAACTTTGGTTTTTAGACCCAACTATCAGTTTCTGAGCACCCACCAGGTATCAGACATTATACTCTCAGTTTCATAGGTGTGACTTCAGTAAGTCTTCACAAAACCCTGTTAACTCGGCAACAATGTCTGTCATTTTACTTGTGATGTTTGTGAAGCCCAGAGAGGTTAAATAACTTGCCTAGAGGAACACAGATAATAGGTGACTCTAATAATAGTCAAACATAGTATTTCAGCTAAAACTGTGGGCCTTTTCTCACTCATTTTGATGGATAGCTCTATGAATGGCAGAATTCCAAAATTGCCTCCAAACGATGTCATGCTCTAATCCCTAGAATTTTTGAATAGGATGACATTACTCCAGTGATGTCAGGATAGTTTACCTTAAAAATAGGGAGATTATCCTGATGGGATTAATCTAATCATCTGAGCCCATTAAAGCAGAGAGGTTTCACTAGGTGATAATAGAGCAAGTTGGAGAGAGTCGAAGCCCAGGGGTGATCTGCAGTGCTCTCGCTCGCTTGAAGGTGAGGCGATGCGCGGTTGCCGGCCAGGGCAGAGGGGATGCAGGCAGCCTTGTGGAGCTGAATTCTGCCAACAACCCGAATGAGCTTGGAACTAGATTTTTCCACGAGACCTCCCTATAAGAGCCCAGTGTGGCCAACAACTTCATTTCAGCCTAGCAAGACCCACAGCAGAGAAGCCAGTTGAGCCCTCTTAGACTTAAGACCTACAGAAGTGTGAGATAAGAAGTGGGCATTTTTTAAGTTGCTAAGTTTGTGGTAATTTGTTACACCGCAGTAGAATCCCAATACGGATACTTTATGTTCATTTACATTCGTTTATAGCATTTACCTCATAGGGTTATTTTATAGAAGAAATGAGAAAATGACTGTAAAGCACTTAGCCCAATTCCTGACATGTAGGAAGCACTTAAAAAAATGTTAGCTCTTATTATTTTTATCATCCTCCTCATTTTACAAATAAGGCAACTGAGGTTCCAAAAGGTGAAACAACGTGCCGGTGGCCATGCAGATAGTGAGAGTCGGGGTGAGACAGTGTCACTCTTCATCCCAGGAGCAGTGATTCTTAGTCATGAATGCACATTGGAATTACCTGTGGGACTTGCTAAAATACAGACTTCCATGCCCTAATCGCAGTCATCATCATTCGAGAGACTTGGGTGGTCCCTGGTGTGTAAATTCTTAAAAGCTTCATGGGTGCTTTTGATGTGCGTACATGTAGGCTGCTGTACTGGAAGGCGCGCTCCTGGAGTCTGGGGCATGCTTAACCATGCTTGGCCCCATGACAGCCTGCGACCTCAGGGGTGTGCTAGGAATGTTTGTTGAATGAAACAAAATCATTTCCTCCTGATGGATTGCTGGGCCTTGACTGTTTCTAAGACGGTCTCACTGACCTTGGCATAGTTGTTGGTGAGCATACTTCCCTACTTTTCTTCTCAATCACCCTATTTGGGGGCTGGCGGTCTGAACTCTGCCTCTGACAGCTCTCAAAGCTTGTGAATCAGCTCCCCAGCACCCTGCCTCCCACTCACATCTAAGCAGATAGTTTCTCTTTCTTTTCTTAGTCCACGGAGGAGGCTATGCCACTCACCTGCCAGCAGCAGGTTTAAAATACATTCCTCAAGAATAGGAGCAGAAACTTGAAGCAGTGTTGCCGAGATGGGTGACTCTTTCCCAAGTGGGCAGAGCCCTTAGAGAAAGGCAGACAAAGAGAGTGTACAGGTGAAGCATGATAACTCGGACTGGGCTCCCGATGTTGAGCATTGGCGCTGGGATTTTCTTTTTAGTCTCAGGAGTGGGTGCCAGTATCTCTCTGTTTTTCCTACCCAGCTTTTATTTTTAAAACCATTTCCCTTTCTCAAGACGGCCCACACAATTCTACTAGGAACATGCCATGAAAACCTTCAAGGAGAAAAAGGAAGGCAGCCGCAATTCCTCAGAAGACTCGGCTGCCTACTTAACATTTTACTGGCTGCAGCCATGCTAATGGCTGTCCCATTTTTAAAAAAATTTATATGGCTCCTGAAGTCTTTCCAAAGAAATAAAACTATACTGTCAAATTAGTTTCCACTGCTTCTGGTGTTGCTGCTGACAATGGAATTGAAGGCTAAAAAGCTCCATTCCCTGAATGCCAAGCCTTTTGAAATGTTCCTGCTTTCATGGCGCCTAATAAATGTCAGCTCACATGTTGCTCATCAGATGGGCACCATCTGGTATATTGGAAAGAGCTTTCTATTGGAGATGGGAGAGAAACTGCCATTATTGGCTGCTTGACTTCTGGGTCTCAGTTTCCTTCCTAAAACTGGGAGGGAGTTTAGATTATCTCCAAATTACATTGAATCCGTTAGAACGCAAAGAGTATAGTAAGAATGTAAAGAATGTAAGCTTCGTGGGGTGGGGGAACCATGTGTCTCATCTTCAATATTGTATCCCCATTACCTAGCATAATGCCTAACTGATAGTAATTGTGTAGTAAATATTTGTTGAATAAATGATGGAATGAATAATAAGCTAATGTCTTTGAAGGTAGTAAAGAAGTCATCACTGAGGAGCTGGTGTAGCTCAGTGGTTGAGAGCCAGCTTCCCACATACGAAGTCCTGGGTTCAATCCCTGGGTCCCCAGTACCTCAAAAAGAAAAAAAGTCATCACCAATAATTATATACATTTAATGTGGTTTGTGTGAAAAATTAAAAAGTGGCATTGCCTTTGAGAAGTGTATCAGCTTTGCTGATGCAGGTGTGTTAATTGATTTGTTGTTCTCGATCTGGTCAGATCCCTGGACAACTAGTCTCATTATCTGTCTTGTGTGTTACATGCAAAGCTGGGGTGTAGGCCAGTCCATGAAATACACATCTGGATGGGGAATGGGTAGCAGAGATCAAGAAGGGTGCCAAGAGAGCTTGGAATCCAGCGGCTTATCTCATACCTCCTCATGTTTAAACTGCCGAGAGTTCAAGTCTAGAGGGGTCAGCTTAGGCAAAAAGCAGCGATTCTATAGACCCAGACAGATGGTGTCCAGATTCAGTGAGTCAGAAATTCAGGAAAAGCACCAAAGAGTTTGGGGACTTAAAATCTGAAGCCAGAGAGGAAGCTGGATGAGTTGGATACAGAGATGCTTCACTTCCAAGGCCATCATACTTGTGCATTTTCACCCTAAAAGTACTGACTTGCCTACATTTTCCCCAGATAGAGTTCATTCCAGAAGGTGGGGGATATTGATTAATAATGAGAATAAGGATTTTTGAGTTAGTACAAAGTGAGTTTGAAACCTGGTGACATCATTTACCAGTTCCATAGCCTTGTGTGATGACTCATCTCTCTGTGTCTTGGATTCTTCATCTTTAACGCACAATTAGTGTCATCCTGAGGACTGAATTAGGTGATGTATATGAAACACCGAGCAGGCATTCAGTAACTGCTTGTTTTGTTTTTTCTCTTTTTCATTCCTAGTCATTCATTAGCTATTCATCCAGCATCCAGAGTTTAGTAGGCACTTTGCTTGATACAAGAGATACAGGGATGAGCAAGACGGTCTCGTCTCTCATGGAGCTCATAGCTAAGGGGAAGTCGCAGAGAAGAAAACACTAAACACAATACAGTAGGTTTATATCTGTATTAGAAATACAAAACCATGAACTATGGGTATCCAGAGGAAGGCATGCCCAGCCCTTCCAGAGAGGGTCAGGGAAGGCATCTGTTAGGAAAGGCCACTGTACTCCACTTGTACTCCAGTATTTTGAAGATGCTTGCATTAAACCCAAGTGTGACAAAAGAAAATGTTCTCTAATATTGTATGTTGTTATGTGGGCTTTCCTTTTCACATTTTTAAAATTCTGCATTTGGGTTATTGGAATCAGGAACTCTTGGTTGGTGATCTATTGAAAATAGCAGCAAGGTCTTGTGTATCAATTGTGTCAAGTGATGATGATTATACTAATAATTATGAATCTATCTTAACAGTGACAGGCATTTTCCTGAGCATTTTCATTCATGATCTCAGTTAATCCTCCCCCAGATTCTTGTAGCATAGATACTTTCATTAGGCCCATTTTACAAAGAAGGGAAATATAGTTTAGAGAAGTAAAGTAATTTCCCCAAGGTCAACAGTTAATAATTGACCGAGTTGTGACTTGAACCCCAGTCCGTTTGGCTTCAAAGCTCATGCTCAATTTAAGAACATTACATTGCCTCAAGAAATCTCTTTAATTAGAAAAGAGAAACAGTACAGTTGAGTTTGGTAGCAGCAAAACCAAAAAAGATTGAGAAATGATGTTCATTCATTTCTATGTAATCGCTTGATTTTATTGACCATTTTCCTTACCAAGATGGCATTTTTAAAAAATATCTGATAAGAGCACTTGATATCTTTGTTGCCATTTAATTCACATATTATCTTCAACTAGCTGTTTTATTTTTTCTGAAGGGGTGGTAGTTATAATCTTTAGAGATCATTTTTACAATGTTGAAAATAAAACAAATGGTTAAAACAATCTGAACGGTAGCCTACACAATTTCAGAGTAGTCGTTAGAGTGCATAAAAAGATATTACAGACATTGTCAGAATGAGAGTTAAAGAGCTCAATTTTAGGTTGCTAGAGAAAGCATCTGTAATCAGGAGAAAGATTACTTGGGTGTTTATTGAGTTCAGAATTGAAATATAGAAGGCTACACAACAGCCATATATTTTTCATGTGTTAGGAAGGAGAAATATATGCTTCAATAAAGAAGTCTTGATTACAAAGACCAAATAAGGAAGGTGGGAACTGTGTATAACTCATACAGTAGCCAGTTTCTTGCACAAATTTCCCTACTGATGATTGGGGAGACAGACTTGGGCCATGAAGTCAGGTGCCCTCATCTCAGACAGAGAGCAACTGAAAGACTGTTCTTTGACTTGAAGTGATCCCAGATGGGAAAAAATGCAAATTCAGCTCTTCTGACAATGAAAGTAATACAATATATTTACCTTTGTTTTGGAAGAAGAAACATAATTTGGGGAAGATGGAAATGGCCATATAGTTCTATAGATGGTCAGCAAAATGTTGACAAAGTCTCTCTTGTAGCCCAATGAAAACCAGCCTGATATTTTTTTTGTTGCCTTTTTAATTATGAAATATTTTAAGCATGCAGATAATTATAAGGAATAATACAATACACATCAGTGGACCCATTATCCAGTTTTGGCAAAGCTTGCATTTTTGCCTTATTTGCTTCAGATCTATTTTTTCCTTTTAAAATAAAAACATTGTAAGCACCAGTAAAGGCCTCTGTGGTACCCCTCCTTGATCCCATTCCATCCTTCCTTAAATGGAAACCAGTATTTTGAGTTTGGTGTTTAGCATTCCTTTGAGAGTTTTTTTAAAAAATTCCAGTTCCATATTGTATCTAAAACAAAACGTAGTTTAGGTGTGGTGTGTTTTAAAACTTTATAAAAATGGATTCACATGGAACATGAATACATCCCTTTGCTTTTTTAACTAAGAAATTCTTTTTGAGATTTATCCATGTTGATCATAAATAGTTCTAATTTATTCATTTTAACTGCACATAGTATTTGGTTAAATGAATGTAACAATATTTACTTAGTCTTCTGATGCATTTAGGTTGTTTCTAATGTGGGGCTATAATAAAAAAGCTTTAATGAATATTCCTTTATCTGTCCCTTTGGCCTCACGTGAGAGAATTTTGCAAAGTAAAATATCTGGGAACAGATTGCTGGATCTTAGGGTAGATGCATCTTTAGTTTTACTAGCTATTACCAAATTATATTTTAAAGTGGTTTTTCCAATCCATATACTCACCGTGGGGGTATGAGAGTCCCCTATGCTCCACATAAGAAGTGATGATTAGTTCATTGAGTATTGTCAGACATTTTAGTTTTGGGCAATATAACGGGTATAGAAATTACTCCTCATCTTTGTTTTAATTTGCGTTTCCCCAAATACATCTGAGGCTAACTTATTTTCATATGTTGATTGTCCAATCATATTTTCTCTTCTGTTTCATGTTCATATCCTTTACCCTGTTTTTTACCTTGAGTGGTTTTCCTTTTTCTTACTGATAAGTAGTTCTTTGTCTATTCTACATATAAATCTTTTTGGGACACCATTATACATATTGTTGATGTTTTTGCAGATGACGCAATAGATTCAGGGCAATCCAGTTCAAAGTCCTAGCGTGTGTAGGTGTGCTTGTGTGTGTGTGTAACTTGACAGACTCTAAAATTGATTTCAGAATGCAAATGGCCAAGAATAGTGAAGACCATCTTGAAGAAGAGCAAAGTTGCAGAATTTATAATCCCAGGTACTAAGACGAATTTAGCATCGACTCTGTGCCAGGCACTGTTAGAGGTGAAAGGTTAGAAGCATTCCCTTTAATGCTTCAAGAACAAGAAGACTTTCTGCTGTTGCTACATCTGTTCAAGTTACACCATGGTCCACAACCAGTGCTTCTCACCACTCACTACCTGGTGTAATATTTGCTCCTACCACTCACCCCTCTGTTGATCTGTTTCAGCAAAGCTGGCCTCTTGCTGTTGCTTTGCTGCCTCTGCCTCTTTGCGCTAGTCGTTCCTTGTCGCTCGCTATCGCTTTACCCTGCTTTATTACTCTTTATAGCTTAATCACCACTTGACATTATGCATCTATTTTATTTTATTATCTGTTTCCCTCATTAGACTATAAGCTCCAAGATGACAGAGTCTGCCGTTTGTGTTCATGGCTGAATCCCCCAGCCAAGAATAGTGCCCCGGACATAATA
>PVKH010016406.1:0-15748 GCA_004027955.1 Chaetophractus vellerosus
TGCCCTCCCTTCCAGCATTCTCTCCCACATGCTCTGTGTATTGGCAGGCCTTGCTCCTTTATTCTTGATTGATTTAAAGTTTACAGCTCTGGGTAATGGAAGTCTTCCCTTTAGCTTGTTTATTTATTGTTTGTTCATTGTTGTTTATCTTTCCCAAGGGGAAAAATATATTTTGCTGTATTGCTTTTCAAACAACTCTATTCTAATTTAGGCACCAGGCAGATTAAGAAGTAGCTCTTAATTACTCATTCCTCATGCATTTTAAAGAAAATAAAGTCACAGTTAAATTAGAAACTCAACTACATCACAAATTATCTCGCAGCCTGTTTGGAGGAGGATACATAAAACTTCTGATTACTAAATGTTAAGTAATGAATTCAAATGTGTGTAAGTCTGCATGTGTGTGTGGGGGGAGCTGTGTGTGTGTGTGTGTGTGTGTGTGTGTGTGTGTGTGAGAGAGAGAGAGAGAATGTGTGTGGTTGGATGCCTATACTAGGGCCCCATAAACACAGCTTTAAACATGGTTGATTCCTTACATTAGACTTAGATGAAGTCTCTTCAAACACCTGCAACCATCAAACTGCCTGAAGGAGAAACAAATAGTGGGCCAAATTAAGGAATCTTTTTCCCTCATTTTTAATCCTAGAAATTAGTTAATGGAATTCCTAGAAATAAATTGGTGTAAAAATACACCAAAATCAGCATTCACACTAGGCACAAGTTTATAAAATTGTGGTCGATGTGGGCTTCAGAATCACGCATGATGTTGGTTAAAAATTCAGATTTGTGGACCCATCCCAGTCCCACTAAATCAGAATCTCTGGGTACAGACCCAAGAATGTGCATTTTTCAAAAGCTTTCCAGGTAATTCTTGTGATCCTAACATTGAGGAATATTGCCTTATTGGCTCTACACAAGTGTGACAGGGTCTCTAAATACTTTCTGTGGCATTCTGATTCAAGTTTCACATGATAAAATATATTCATACCTATTATTCACTTAATGCTACACCACCGTGTTCTCAGAGAGGAGTGGATGGAGTATGGCAGACTTTGGGTAACGTTTTCCTTCCAGCTTTCCTTTCCTTGCTCACTCCTTAATCCCTTTCATAATTTATTATGGAGAGTTCTTCCAAATAAGAAATTTATTTATGTATATTATTATTATAAAATTTTTGAAAATTTATACATAATCATGATAATGTGTGTCATTATTCATAAACAAAAGCTACAGTAATGTTGGTGAGTCTTTATTTTGTTCTTGTTAAAGGAACTAAAGTAAATATCTTTCTAAATGGAAGCTGAATAAATATTTTGCCAAACTCAACAATGTTTAAAAAATTATATGGATTAATGTTTTATTCCATATCGTTTAAATTTTTGTGATATTTGATCATTTACATTTGCAAAAATGTATATGTTTGTTACACGAGTAACTATTCAGTATAAAACTCGGCTCCCAGTTGAATTTTAGAACTGTTTATTCAAGCGGCCAGGCTCATCACCTTTCCATAGGCGAGAGCACTGAAGCAAGGCTTTAGCTATTTTTTATACTCTTTTTGCAAGAACCGAAACCAACTTCTAGACAAAGTGCTATGCTGGGTTGGGGGGGGTGTCTCTCTTTGCAATTGTGTTTGACTCATGTTGTCCGGGGCAACCAGCAAGCCAAGCAAGCTCCAAATGTACAGAAGCAGATATTTGCAGTTAGCTGCAGGTAGGAACAGTTTCTATTCTATTCTGTTCTTGTTAGTCAAGCATAACTTTTGCAGCAATAGGAGACAGTTCCCAGAATTGTACTGAGAAGACAGGGGAGAGATTGACACGGTTCCCAGAATTGTGCTGGGAAGGGGTGACCATAACCTTTCTCCATAACATATTCAAAAAACCTTTTGACAAATCACAATTTTTGCCATTCTCCATAAGGCCTCGGTTTGGAACAGGCATAAAATACTTAATAAGATACTAAGGAATGTGTTTCCATGATCCACGTTTTCCTTGCAGGTGGAACGGCCACCAGCCAGAGAGGCTTCCTGGGATGCCTGCGTTCCCTGCAGCTGAACGGGATGACGTTGGATCTGGAAGAAAGAGCCATGAAGACGCCGGGAGTGGAGGCAGGGTGCCCGGGCCACTGCAGCAGCTATGGACACTTGTGCCACAACCGGGGGAGATGTAGGGAGAAGCCAATGGGGGTTGCGTGGGACTGCACCTTCTCTGCCTTCGCTGGGCCATTCTGCTCAAAAGGTAAGTTAGAACAAGGAACAGGTAATGGGTTAACATGGAAATTTAATGGGAAGAACATCTCTGGCTTTTGACATTATAAGGAAAGGATGAGACAGTTCTATGCAATTATATGATATAGAATTGTTTCTGTCCCAGATTCCCATATTTAATTTAGAAGTGGGCATGACTCCATTTTTTAAAAGCCCATGGTTACTTCTTTTAGAAAGGATATCTGCCCTCTTTGGTTTCATTATTCAGAAGAGCTCAGTTTTCTCTTTAATGCTGATGTTTTTCAAACAACTTCATTGTCAAAAATCTGTCCTCAGTCAATTCTTGAGTTTAGGATCATTGAAATATCCTTGATATTTATGGCAATTGCTTGAAGTAATGCAATAAAAATTTTAATTGAATTTTATTACCAAACAAACACATTAACTAGGAGGGTAAATAATTAAATATTGATATATAAAACACTGAACCACTTAAACATTTTGTTTTAAGATGTTTGACTGTCTGTTCTTAGAAGAATACAGTGGACAATGATTATAAGAAAGAGCTCTGACATAAAACAAAATTTCTGATTGCGGATATTGGAAGAAGGTTGGTCCTTAAATCTCCCTATTCCTAACTCCTGGAGGAGAACTGCTTCATGCTCTCTGAAAAGCAGTAGATTTTTTTTTTTTTAAAGAGGAGACAAAATTGGAAAAAAAAAGATCCTGGAGAAACATTTCTGAATGGCAGTATGAGAAAAGCTCTGTGGACTCTCTACAAACTGAAACAACCATAACCCATGAAATTATTAAGCAACAACAACAAATTCTTAAGTTCTCTGGCAATGTTTAAAAGCATACTTCAAATGTAGAAACATTTATTCAAGAAGTCTACTAATTATTGGTGAAAATACCAAAAGCTTGAAACATTTCAGCCAAAACCCACTCCCTGACTCCCTCCCAGTTCAGCATGATAGAATCTCTAATTTGTTTAGGTATTTCCAAGAAAATGGAACTTCCCATCCCCTCAGTTCCCAGTCCAGCACTATAGTTTCTCTCTGACAGGGTCAGGTTGCCAGCATTTCTCAACCTCCCACCTATCTGTGTATCAGAAGCTCTATTCCAGGCAAGAACATCTGAGCAGATAAGGGCTTCCTTCCTCCACTAAGCCCCAACTTGTAAGGCAAGAGCTCTACCAAAGTGTGGCAGGCTGGGAATTCTGGGCCCCAATTGCCCTTATTTTAGCTAGCTTGTAGAGCAGCCTCCACTCTACTAGAGGCAAGCCAAGAGGATAGCACCCCTACCCAGTGCTCTACTTAAAAGCAGTCCACTCTCACAGCCAGAGTGGTGAGGCAGAGTTTTAGCAAAAGGGTAAAGGCAAGCCATAAAAACACAGAGTTCTTTAGATCTTCCCAAGTGAATTGGCTTTATTTGGAAAAAAGCACAAGAAAGCCCAAACGTAAGAGTTCTACTAAAAACAATTAACATTTTAGTGCTAAGCAATTAAGAGGAGGCTAGTAACTCCAAAATATGAAGACATTGAACCATAGACAAGCTAGAAGTTTAACAGAACGAACTAGGTAAAAAGAAACAGCTGAAAAGAGTCCTGCTAGAGGCAGAACATACCTCACACACTGGCTTTGAAGACTACCCCTGGAAAGGGGCCTGGATTTAATTGGATCAGACTATGGAGAAATATATACCTTAGCATATTTTCAAAAACAATAAAATGATAATCTGACAATGAGTGGAGGTGAACTGCTAGGTTTGATATCAACAGATAGAGACATCTGAACTGAGAGAAAAGAGAAATAGACAGTCAAGAGAACTAAGCTAAAACCACAGTGACAACAGAGTCTACACACTTAGGGGAAAATAGACTTCATTGAAATAGTCCAGCCAAGTCACAAAAGACATAAAACAGTAACACCAACAACAGGCCCTAGGGTGGGGGGAATCAATATCCTGAACTGTTACAATATATTATCTAATATGTCCAATTTTCAACAATTGAAAACTATAATATACAAATATGAAACATGCAAAGAAATAGGAAAGTGTGATGCATACAAAGAGAAAAACATAGGCAACAGGAATTGACTTTGAGAGGGCCCAGATGTCAGATTTAGCCAACAATGAATTCAAAGAACCTATGATAAATATGTTCAAAACTAAAAGCTACTATGTGTACAGCAGTAAAGGGAGATATAATGACATTGTCTTATCAAATAGAGAATATTAATAGACATAAACATTAATAAAAGAACCAAATTAAAATTCTGGCATTGAAAAGAATAATATTGAAAATGAATAATTCAGTATAGAGGCTCAACAGTAGATTTTA
The DNA here is from genome assembly GCA_004027955.1 of Chaetophractus vellerosus. NCBI lineage: Eukaryota > Metazoa > Chordata > Mammalia > Cingulata > Chlamyphoridae > Chaetophractus > Chaetophractus vellerosus. The sequence goes on from PVKH010016406.1 coordinate 4,554, forward strand.
GCTAGCAGAAGAAAGAATCAGTTACCTTAAAGATAGATCAATAGAGATTATTCAGTCTGAGGAAAAGAGAGAAAAAAGGGTACAGAAAAATGAACAGAGCCTCCAAGAAATGTGGGGGACTAGTAAGTGTACCGACATACCTGTAATGAGAGTACCAGAAGGAGAGATGAAAGAGAAAGGAGCAGAAAGAATATTTGAAATAATAATGGTTGAAAAGCTCCCAAATTTAATTAAAATTAATCTATACATGCAAGAAGATCAACAAAATCCAAGTAGGATAAGCTCAAAGAGATTTATACCTGGATATACCATAAGAAAAATGCTGAAAGACAAAGAAAAATCTTGGAAGAAGAAAGAGAGAAATGTCTTCTTATGTACAAGGAAGTGCCAATAAGATCATCAGTTGACTTCTCATCAGAAACAATGGAGGACAGAAAGCAGTGAGGTGACACATTCAAAGTGCTGAAAGAAAGTAACTGGCAAACAAGAATATTATACCCAGCAAAACTATCCTTAAAAATGAAGGAAAAATAAAAACACCTCCAAATAAATAAAAACTAAGATAATTTGTTCCTAGCAGAACTTCCTTATAGGAAATATTAAAGGAATTATTTAGTATGAGAACAAGTGACCAAAGACAATAATTCAAAAACAAATATAAAACAAAGGTCACTGATAAAAGTAATTTTGTAGTAATTACAAAAGGCAATATAATTGCACATTTATTCTCTTTTCTTTCTTAACTGATTTAAAAAGGAATTATTTAATGCAATATGTATGTAATTGAATTGTTAGGCCTACAACATAGAGAAATGTAATATATTTGAAAAAACAGCATAAAATAGGCTAGGGGAAGAAAAGCTGTACTGGAGAAGGAAATGGCAACAGATGGTAACTCAAATACACAGAAATAAATGGAGAGAAGCAGGCATGATAAATAAGAGGGTTCACAACACAAACTCTATAAATATATCCTTGTTTTTCTTTCTTTTCTCAGCTTCTTTAAATTATTTTTTGAAATAATAATTGCAGCAATATATTATTGTGTTTGTGATATGTATAGATGTAACATGTTAGCACAAAAAGGGCTAGAGGAAATGGAGCTGTTATAAGAGTAACTTTTGCATATCTCACTTGAATATAATGCTGTAAAACCAAAGTAGATCCTAATAAGATGTGTAGTTTAACCCTAGAGGCGCCACTGTGAAAATAACTTGAGAAACATAGTGAACACATCACAAAAGGAATTAAATTGCTACTCTAGGAAGTGTTGGTGAATATGTGGAAAAATTGAATCCCTCATACATTGCTGGGGAATGTAAAACTAGTGCAGTTGTTTAAAAATTTGGCAGTTTCTGAAAATATTTAACATAGTGTTATCATATGACCCTTAATTCTTATTTCTTGAACTTGGAAAAGTAAAAAAAAAAAGTAAAACAGGCAAGCCTTCCCTAATTATTTTATCTCCCAGGATATTTAAAGATTGGACTCATTCTTTAAATATACTTAAAATAAGACCTTTATCTTTACATTTTACTAACATAAAAATACATGTGTCATTCTAGAGATTTCTGCATATTTTGAAACCGGCTCCAATGTGACTTATATTTTCAAGCATATTATGCCTTAAGTGAAAACTATCTCCCTCACTGCTTTATCTCATGGGGATGTTACACTGATAAGAGAAAAGGTCACAGTGAGCTTCTGAACCACACAAACTCCAAGCTTATTACTTCATGTGAGCTCCTTCTATGAGGAATACCTTTCAGTTGTCCTTGCCAAAAATGGTGAATATCTTTTATGTGAGGGAAAAAAAATGAATTAGAAAAAGAGCTGTAAAGGATCTTTCCAACTTTCAAATTACAAACTAGGAAAGGAATCTTAGCACTCCCAATTGTCAGGATGTTTGTTCTTTGATTTTTCAGTCCTAATCATACTGTTTATCATAAAAGCTAGGATTTCAAGATGAAATTAAGATGATTTTTCTCCCATTACAAGTTTGATAATCTTACAGATTTGATATGACACTGTGCTTCTTATTATTGCTAGAAGGTCTTTAGTACTGCAGATGATAATCAGTTTTGCAGCTCACTTTGTAATAAGATAGCTAGTTTATACATGGCAATATCCCCTGCTGTTTCTATGCAAATTAGAGGAGCGTTACTGTGGATGTGAAACTATATAAAAGGCAATTTCCATAGGTCTCAAAATAAATACAGTTGTTCTTTATCTCATCAGTGGTTGAGAAGTCAGTTATATCTTATTTACATGAGAAGAAAAGTGAAGAGACAGTTACCCAGGCAGGGACAACCAGGGTATTCCAAGACCTTCACCATTGAAGCACCCGGCCAATGTTTAACAAAAATTTCATTTCTAGATAAACCTGCAAAAATCACTGACTAACAGGATCTCTATAGAAACCTTGTCTCCTGACAGAACGCTTTCTCTTCCCTCTTTCTTGGTTATGGTAGAAGACTAGATTCAAAAAAAGTCTGGTTTAAAAAATATTAATTATGAACATGTCAGGATATGAAAATAAGTCTCATTAAAAGAAGTTGTAACTTTGATTTAAAAAACATGGAGTGGTTTTTGTAGAGATAAGGCAACACACAAAATCCAAATTAACTAAAATTATGATTCTGAAAATGAATCACAATGCAAAAATGTATAAACAAATATTAATAAAAGAGCAGTCTATTCACTGAGGGGCTGGTAGTTTATGCTGCTTTAATTGTTTTGTTAAGCAATGTAGTTCTGTCAAAGTTAATAATAGTTAACCATTTAAAATGTCATGGTGTCCCTATTTGTTTAACTTTACTTGGGAGGGAATTGTCTAGTTTATTATGGTGATTATTGGTAGAATCCATTAATTGATATTTCAGTGGGAACCTATTCCCATCTGATTATATAAGAACAGATACTACAGCAATTTAAATGCAAGATTAAAAAAACATGCAATATTTTCATTAAAATAGGAATGAATAAGAAAACGGACCCAAGTCAGAGCAAAGTAATACAATTATACATTCTTATTGGCTTTGGAAGGAAAATATTTATATTTTAAATCTGCACATTGAATTGCATTTCTTGGCTTCATGTTTCAAGTTTTCTCTTGAGATAAATAAACGCTTTTAAGTTTAAAACTGCTGATTCCATTGTGTGTGTGTGTGTGTGTGTGTGTATTCTATCAATCACAGATTCTTACATTATAAAGAAAAATAAAACAAAGAAGGGGGTTGATAGTTGGAACAAGTGGTAGCTGATGGCATTATAAAAATTGTTTATAAAATAAGATTTCCCTTCCAAATGATTCATTGTTTGAAATTGGTTTCTTTAACCTTTGCAGTAACATTTATAAGAGATTTATATGATCATTTTTACTTGGTCCTCTTTGCTTCCTATGCTCTTATCATCAACACTGCACTCTCTTTTGATGTCTGCTTCTCATGGAACATTTAATAGGCTAGCCAGAGTTCAAGGAGACACGTCAACCTGTCATCGGGGACCTAATTCAATGCCCTGATATCCCTCATATTGGGAAAGTTAGGTAAGTAGAAGAAAGAGCTTTTCCCCCTGAAAACATCAGACAAACCTAAGTGTCATGTCAGAAACACTGGAAGCATTCATCATGGCGAAAGAAGCTCCTTGTCTTACTTGAATAATAATTTCACAGTGAGTGACAAGGTAGAAACTGTTCTTTTACCTGAGAGTACACAGAATCATGAATACATGCTGCCAGCAAGATGAGAAAGGTGTTCCTTGAAAAGAACTTCCATGGGTACCCTCTTACCCTTCAACCAAGCACAATAAATCATGGCATTTTTCTAACACTTCTGGAAAAATGAAATGTGATCAAAGCAGATGCAAAGTTCACAGATTATATATTAACCAGCATCAAATCCAGAGACTTTCATTCAATGATAAAACAAGGTCTAAGTTGAAAAGGAGAGAAAAAAAATATTTTCTTTCAATAAATAAATACAGTTTGAGCTGTACTTTCAGTCCTGCTTTGACTTATAGTTTCTGTCCTCCGTGACTCCAGCATCTAGTATGCTCATAAAAGTCTATTGCACAATGAAGAAAGTTGCAATAATTGTCTATGATATCGACAGGGGAATATTTGTAAAAGCACTGTAACTGATAAAAAAAATCTTTCCATAAAGAAATAGACACTACCTTAAGTAAATCAACTAAGAAAATGAACTCTTTGAGGATCAAAGATGAGAATAACAACATTCATTATATAAATTTTTATTTCCCTCCAGCTAAATACAGGACATTAGCATAAAGTTGAAGTTACTGTTTTCATTCAAGGATACTATAATTAAAGGCATATCGTTCAGGGTATAAAAATTAAACTTAAAATTCAGCAATGAACTATATAATCCGAAGCAACTGATCTCAGAAAAGTATAAATATTCAGTTTTTCAGTGCCTAGAGGTAGAGAGCATAATGAAAGTTAATAAAACTTTTCATTCTTTGGACAAGTTTATTTTAGGATTACTTCTGCTATATTTCTTTTGCTACCTTCAGATCATTTAATATTTATGCCAAGACTACACTTTTGTGTTAAATTTGGAGCAGCATAAAAAGTGCTTCATTTCCTAAGCTTTTACTAAAATAGTCCAACAAGTTGGCTGATAAAGAAGCCATTAATTTTTCAGAGTTGCCCAAAACTGTGATACATTATCAGTATTTATTTCTCATGAGCATTGGTGACATTGATTTTTCCATTTATTAAAAAATATTTGGTGAGGTACTGAGAATGCCTTTGAATAAATCAGCTACTACATCCACCCTCACTAAACATCCTTTTGAATAATAATACAATAAAGCTTGGGTCTAGTCTAATTATTAAGTACCCTAAGGTGCTGTAGAAAAAAATGATTTGGAATCCATCTTCATTAACGTGCTTTTGCTATCTTGCCATTTCTGAATAATCTTACTCAATGAAGGCCATTCAGGTTAAGTTTTCCCATGATCATTCTTGTAATTCAGAGTAAAGAGTAAATCTATTTAAACATAAACTTTTTTGGGGGGGTACCAGGGGCCAGGGATTGAATCCGGGACCTTGTATGTGGGAAGCCGGTGCTCAACCACTGAGCCACATTGGATTCCCTGAGTTTTTTGATTGTTGTTTGTTTCTGATTTTTCAGGAGGCACCGGAAACCTAAACCGGGACCTCCATGTGTGATTCAGGTACTCACCTGCTTGAGCCACATCCGCTCCCAACATAGACTCTTTAGATTTCAATTTTTTACATAGTTTTGGAGCTTATCAGAGATAGAGACATAATGAATGTGAATGTCATCCAGTAACTGTGACCTAGCATACTGATTAACTTTGGTTTCTGCAATTATTTTTGTGTTATTGGTATTCTTTTGATTTTGCTTTTGGTGTTTTATAAAACATTAATTTAAAAAATAATTTAAAAATATCAAAACAAACTAAACAGAAAGTGTAGAAGCTAAAGATATGTTTCTCCATTTTCTCCGGGGGGAATAGATAGCAGATTGTAAATAGTTACATATCAATACATCTATGCTTATACTCCTTAAGAGGTAAGCATTCTAGGTGGAGGAAAAAAAAAATCCATTGAAGTCTTCCTTGTTCAAATAGAGCTCAAATATGTGAGAATACCAAATAGTTTGGGTAATTAAGTATTTTTGGAAATTGCTTTTTGAATTCTGTAAGGAGATATTACATAAGACATATAACTAACATTTAAAACTCCATTGATTAATGTATCTTACATTACTTTTGTTCGATATAACTAATGATTTCTCTCAATTAGAAGGGCTGTTATATGTTGTGTCTGGACCCTGATTTCAATCTGCTCACAAACAAATGGATAGCTTATTACTATTCTATGTTGTGGGCCGAAGACATAAGATGCCTGGGTCAGAGACAAAGGACTGTTATTTCTCACGGCACAGTAAGCCTCATGGGCATCAGCAAGTTTTCTTTGCTTCTGCTCAGTCCCAAGTCCTATGGGCACAATGCTAGGGGCCCAGGTGCATGCTGCATCTGCAGTGGATTTGCGTGGCAGCTGAGAAACACTAAGCTTGGGGAATCCACTGACTTTGTAAGCAAGCCTATTCTTTATCCCAGAGAAAGACACGATCTCATCCCTCAAGCTTGCTTGCTTCAGATGACTTTGAGAAATGGTGTGGATAAAGTGCAGTCAGGGCCTTGCATTTCTTGGCATACCTAGCAAGAACAAGCAGAGACATTCAGAGCCCATGGTGGATGTCCTCTCCAAACATTGTACAGCAAGGAAATCATAGCAACTATAAAAATTGTCAAGAAGATATGAGATTTTGTATTAGTTTTCAAGAAAGACCAAAGATTAATTATATCAATTACCCTCTATCTATAAAATAAAACAGTTAGATTAGATTATTTCTAAGGTTTTCTTAAATAGAAAATTCTATAGTTTTTCTAATTCAATCCATTAACCAGGAGTCAGTGGAGATCACAGATGTTTTGAAGTCTTTGAAATTGTAAGTCATCAATATCAAAGCTTCAATGGAACTTTCTGTGATGTTGAATATGTTCTGTATCTATGTGTCCCGGGTTGTGAGGTAATTGGCACATATACTTAAGAATGGGAAAATTAATTTTTTTTTAATTTTCATTCTGAAAAGTGCATCTGACAAGTCATTTATTGAGAATGTAGGAAAAGTCTACTCTGTTTTATCAACTCCAGAATAAATTATTGGTCAATATTTATATTAATATTTAAAAGAAATTCTTCCCATAAAATTTTGTGAATCTTCTCAAAATTTAATTATTTCATGTTAAATCATAAAGCTTTGTCAAAATTGTTTCTCAGAAAAAATTATAATTATATGAAGATGCTTGAAAGAACATATAAAAACCATAACATAATAGAATTTGTAATCTTGTTCAAGAACTAAATGCATTAATAGTAAAATCAAGGAGAGGATGGGCAATTTAGAGAAGAAAAGAGTAAATTTTTCAGAACTCCCCTGGGAGAAGGAATGTTGTAGGGGACAGCAGTGGGGAAGGGAGAAAAGAAAGGACACATCAAATGTTCCCCTTATTGGGAGAATGAGATGGGTGAATGCAATACTAGTGAAAGAAAATATAACTTTCATATAATGTAAAACAATGTGCTTTTGATTGTGAGTGCTAGGAAAGTTCAGAAGAACTCCCAAAGACACAAAAGGGAAAGACGAAAACAAGAAGGAAAACTGATCAAACCAGCAAAACTTAAAAAAGACAAAACAGAGGAGTAAAATGAAACGTATAGTGAGTTACAAATGATAAAATAGTATAAGATAAAAAGAATAAAATCAAGTATAGTGGTTGTTACTCTAATTAAATGGTCTAAATTCTGTCAGACTAGCTTTAAATTTTTTAAAAAATGTATTTTTGGCTATTGAAAAAAGAGGTGCACCAACAGCTAGCAGGTAACAGAAAATAAATTTAAGAAAGAAATTATGATATTAATATCAGAAAAGACAATCTATTAGAAGGACTGAACAAGATAAAGAGGGAAATGATCTTGTGATAAAAGGCATAATTTATGAAGACACTATAAAAATCATAAATCTGTATGCATCTACAAAAGAACAGTTGACTATAATAAACAAAAACAATTAGATAGGATTTCCAGATCTCTGTCCTCATCTCCGGGCCACATTTTACTGTAACTTCCTGGGTTATTGGCTATGAGCCCCATTAAAAATGTATTTTAATGATCTGTTTTTAAAAATTAAATGGCAGAGGATTTCATAAGTTCATCCTACATAACTGCTTTCCTGTGAGGCTATTTGCACAGAGCCAGTTCTCTGCATTTGAACCAACAATAGTTAAAAAAAACCTGCCTCTCATACTCTGGCAACGAGCATAGCTGCTTATGTCTCTGGCTGTCATTTCCTAAAGATGAAAGAATAAAGGTTTCGAAGAAAGGCTCCACGTTGCTGTTGTGTAGATAGTGCATATTCCTGCCCAATAATCAGTTATGTACCGCTTCTTTTGACTGCAGAGGTCCTGGGTCAGACCCGGACACGCGGCGTGCCGGAGCCCAGGGGTTTACCTCCTGCCTCTCCGCGGTGCGCTTTGTCCCAGCGGCTCCGCTAAAGACCGCGCTGCTGCTAGGCGGCCCTGCCCGGGTGGCCGCCGCGTCCAGCCGCGCGACAACCGCTGTGCCTGGCTCCCTCTCCGGGGAGCTGACCTGGCCACTTGCAGGTGCTCAGGGGCATGGCCCCTCCGTCCACGGGAGCAGTCTGTTCTTCATTCAAATATTTGTGACTTTCTCAAAATCCTCCCTTTCTTCTTGCGTCTGTCATTGTCTTTTTCTACTGTAGGTCGCTCAGATGAGGAAGAGCCCTTTAAAAATGTGGATGTAGTAATCGGAGGTAAAAAAATAATAATAATAATAAAGAATGGCCTTGTCCTTGATGCTATCATTTTTGACAATGATGGATTATTTAGAGTACTAGAAAAATATACCTAAGAATCAGCACTGAGTGATGAAGTCAATGGAATGCTCTACATTGTGTTTATCTTCTAAGATAATATTTACTGATTTCAGCTTCTCTGAGATGCTTGGTGTAAGAATTCCACTGAAACATAATTTTAAAAGAACAGTTACAAAAGTTCTTAATTTGAAAATAGCTGTATTCCGAGATCACATGGGATATTTGTAAAGGTATTATTAGCTCTTTTGACAGAGCGACATGTCCTTATATTGAAAGAAATGGAAACAGAGCACATACTCTGTGATACTGTTAAAAAATGGCAATATGCATAGTTTAGATGTTTATATTTCACGTTTTTATTATGGTATAATACAAATAACATACTGTTTACTATTTTAACCATTTTAAAGTGTACAGTTCAGTGGCATTAAGTTCCTAATGTTGTGCAACCATCACCACTATATGTCTCATTTTTAATCTTAGTTTGGAAAGATTTATTCTAATAAATCTAGGAGTGTTTCACGGTTATTTTTATTTGAAAAAGTAAAATTAAATGCAATTGAATATCTCTTCCTGGCAATGAAAACAGAATACTCTCTGAAATTATATTTATCCAGAACTGGTTGAAAAATAAGCATTCATCCTTCCTTATTAATTTGGATTATTGAAATGTCATTTGTTTTTTTATTCTGCAAACTCTGTATAGCTCATGCAAAAGTAAATTTTTTTCTTCCAAAGAGATAGTAAACAATTCAGACAAGCCCTAATCAAATTTCTGTGAGGATATTAACATTTCCATGCCTATCTCAATTTTTTTTCCTTTTTAATAAATGAGGTATAAATTAAAGATACATGACCCAAAGAACAAATAAAAACAGTTTTCTGTGGGAATATAGTTAATAGCGCATGTCTAAAAGGAATGCTTTTGTGTTCAGTTTTAAATTTTAAATAAAATACTAATACTAAATCAATCCTAATTTTTAGGAGAATAGTTTTCATTAGAATGTAAATGCAATTTCAATATGCTCAATATTTTCAAAATAGGATCTCAAGTCCAACAATCATTTATAAGATGTCAGAATTAATGTTTGGCTTTTGCTTTATTCAGGACCTGAGGAAAATGGACAGCTTGAGGACGGAACCAAAGATCTCATCTTTGGAATTTAATTGCTTTTGGTCAGATATCATTGGCAAGATTTACAGAGTAAATGGAGGGAGGTATTGCTGCTATACAATAAGTCACATTAATATTTTTCTGCTATTCCCCCGAGAAATTCTTTTTTTTTTTTAAAGATTTTATTTATTTTATTACATATCTCCCCTTCCCCCCCGTTGTGGCGACGCGCCGAGCCTTGGTCACTGCGCAGGCGCAGCTTTCCCCGCTTGTGGGCGGCTTCTGCTTCTATTCACGGCCGGCTCTTGCTTTAGTTCGCAGGTGGCTGGCTGCGCTCCATTTGCGGGCGACCTGCCCTGCCCATGGCGGCTTTTGCCCTGTCCGTGGCAGCTTTTTGCCCTGCCCACGGCGGCTCTGGCCCACCCATAGCGGCTTGCTATTCTCAAGGCGGTCTGCCCGCTAGGAGAGGTCCCCGGGAACCGGGCCCGGGGCCTCCCATGTGGTATGCTGGTGCCCTATCCACTGGGCTATCAAGCCGGCCCCCGAAAAATTCTTTCTTGGTTCCTGATGTAGAGGATAGAACAAGTCTATGGAAATCTTCACTTGTGGACTTCACAAAAGCAGTCTATGACTTCTAAAAGTCACCAATTAGAAATATAAATGAATATATTTGTGGATTATCTTAAATTTTTTAATCGGGCAGTGAAAGCTTGCTCTTAAACATATTTATTTACTTTAAGCATAGATTTGAATTTCATTCTTCACTAATATGATTGCTTCAGTAAACAGCTTTCTGTGGCATAGTTTGATGCTTTAGCACCCTGGCTATGAATTCGAATTACAAAACAATTTATGAAGATAATGGTACACAGACCCACCACTCAAATATTTTAATTTACTGGTTTAATGTTTAGCTAGGGTTGACCTTCACTGGCATAGCTAATGGCTTCAATATGTTAGAATATTTATAATGGCTACTTCAAATAACCCCCATTCTTTATAAATTAACTTAATAAATATCCCTGTAATATTCTTGGTAATCTGAATTGATTGTATACATATTATACTATTGCCTTTCAAAGGTGTATCATAAAAGTATTTTAAAATGATTTAATGAAAATGTACCCACTTAGTTGTATTAACAATGACATTTGCTTATTCTATAATGGTACTGTAAAGCCTACACTATAATTTGAAACTGCTCGTCTGTTAGCATGAAAGATGTACATGGTCTTAGAAACATGTCTGTGTTTGTGGTGGTTGTAAATTGAAGATATTTGCTGAAATCCAATCATAATATACTTAAGGAAAAAGGCCTAATATAGTTGTATCCAAAAGTTGTAGGAACTCAAAAGTAAACCAAATCCTATCAAACCACTTGACTTTAAAATTCTTGAATTTTGATGTTTCCAATTTATGATATAGTAGATGTTGGGTTTATTTTAACCTAACTAATTAAACAATGATGCCATACAGTCTCTGATAGGACAAAAATTACCACTTATATTCTGGCTTTTAGTTTCCTCTCTCTCCTTCCCCTAGGGGTGATAGCAGTTGTCATATTTATATTGCTCTGCATTACTGCTATAGTCATACGCCTTTTTCAAAAGAGAAAGTTATACAAAGAAAAT
>PVKH010016407.1:0-15747 GCA_004027955.1 Chaetophractus vellerosus
TTTTACTAAATGGAATAATCAGTTCTAAAATTTCTCCTTCCTCCAACACTCAAATGACAGAGATGGCATGCTAGAACAATTCTAGCATATCAAAGTTATTTTAAGTCTCTGCCACTGGCGGATGACCTCAGGTAAGTCCTTTAAATTTTGTGTTCCTCGTTGTTTTATTTATTCCCTTGTAACAGGTAGAAGAGGAATGCCTTCATTTTGAAAGGCTGTTAGAAGAATCTGATGAGAGAATATTTTAGAAAGCACTATGTAAACTTTAAAAATTAATACATACCTAATGGTATATTATTGTTCTAAGTTTTATTTTCATTGAGAAGGGTAGAATAGTGGAAAACGCAAGAACTTTGTAATCATTCAGCTTTAGATTTAAATTTCTTAAGGCAGGGGTTCTTAACCTGTTTTTGTTCCATGGAGCCCTTTGCAGTCAGGTGAAAACCACAGACCCCTTCTCAGAATGTAGCAGTAGATAGTTTTATGACTTTTAACATTGAGAAAATAAAGATAATAAGTTGATTTTTTTTTCAGTTCAAGCTCATAAACCCCCTGAAATCTTTCCACAGACCCCTTGGGGATCTGTGGACCCCTGGTTAAGAACACCTGCCCTAAAGGGTTTACTTTGGGAAACCCTGAATGCTTTTCTCTGTCCTTCTCCATTGATCTCAGAATTGGAGGGTTCTGGTAAGAGATGGCAACCTTATATTAATACGTTTCTTTATTTCTGTAATTTTTTTTCTTATGGTCTGTGTCCTCATGGGTATTTTAGTGGGAAGTTGGGAGGGCTGCAGCCCCTGGTGTGAGGAGGTGAGCAGGTGAGCTCCTGGAGGCTGCAGCCTCTCTGGCAGGCAGAAAACCAGCCTCCACAGGTTCATCCTATGCCCAGTGGCGTGACCTCGGCTGGGAAGCTGAAAACCAGAGAGAGCAAAGGTTTCAAATAGTTGACAACCAACGTGGTTTCATGAGCATTGTATGAATTGTGATGAATGAAGGATATGGGAAAGGGGAGTGGATATGGCTCAAGCAGTTAGGTGCCCACTTCCCACATGGGAGGTCACAGGTTTGGTTCCTGGTGCCTCTTAAATAAGATGAACAAGACAGTGACCTAACCTGAAGGGCTGGCATGGGGAGCTGATGCAACAAGATGTTTCAACGAGATGACACAATGAGATGTCTCAATGAGATGACACAACAAGATGATGCAACAAGATGTTGCAATGAGATGACACAATGAGGAGACACAATGAGAGACAACAAACAAGGAGCAGATGTGGCTCAAGCAATTGGGCGCCTCCCTCCCACACAGGAGGTCCTGGGTCCTGGATTCAGTTCCTGGTGCCTCCTAAAAAAAGAAGACAAACAGACACAGAGTACACACAATGAACAGACACAGAGAGCAGACAGTGAGAGCAAACAACAAGGAAGGTGGGAGAAACAAATAAATCTTAAAAAAAAAAAAGAATATGGGGAAGTTGCAATCTAAGTTTCTCATTCCCAACACAGCTATCACTTCCTGCAATAGACATGCCCATGTTGATTTAACAGCAAAGAAATTAGGGGAAAAATCAACAATGTACACAACAGCTTATTCACTTAGGTGAGAATGATTTTCTTCTATTTGGCTATATTTTCATATGTATCTTACTAGAATTAATCATAATTTTATGTTTAGGAACATCTCATGCTTCAGAAATAATTTTTGTCTATCACCAGCTGGAAACTAGAAGACATAATCTGAAATACAGTTTTTAAATTATAGATTATATTCATGATGAAACCACTTGCCATATAAAATAACCTTTAATTTGAGAAAAAAATAGTTGTGTCATTATCTGGTTCTTAGCTTTAAATGCCAACTACATTCTAATTATAAAATAATTACATTGCAGAAAAGTTACCTACTATATAAAAGCACAAAAATTTTAAAAATTACCCTAATCCTAACACATAAAGGTACTCTCAACATTTTTTAAAATATGCTTAAAATTTGATAGTTAATAAATAGGTTAGATACATAGAGACTAAGAAATAGGTGACAGAGAGAGAGAGATAAACACATTCATTTTTCTACCAAATATGACAAACATTTCCCCTAAGCATTTGATGTTATTCCACAATGTAATTTTAATAAATATGCATTCTATATCAACAAATATTCTATAGTTTATTTAACCAATCTATTCTTGTTGAACATTTTGCTTGTATCAAATGTTTGTTTTTATAAATAATGCAGTGGTGAACATCCTTATCAGTAAACTATGTATTCCTTGATGATTATTTCCACAACATATATCCAAATTGGGATTGTTGGATCAAAGTACAAGTCCATTTTTAATGCCCTTAGGCATATCTCCTCCCATGAAGAATGTCCAACTTTATGTTCCTACCAGTTTGTATGACGATGCCTATTTCTTCAAATACTTGTAAAACAATGAACTATGGGGGCAGGCTGTAGCCCAGTGGATAGGGCACCGGTACACCACATGGGAGGCTCCCGGTTCAGTTCCCAGGGGCCTCTCCGAGTGGGGCAGACCGCCTTGAGGGGGCAAGCTGCCATGGGCGGGGCAGAGCTGCCGTGAGCAGGGCAAAGCCGCCACAGGCAAGGCAAGCCGCCCACGAGCAGAGCAGAGTCGACAGCCAGCGGGGCAAGCCGCCCGCGAGTGGGCAAGGCCGCCGCTCACCGGTGAGCTAACTCGGAGCGTTGCCGCAACAGGGGGAGACAAAGCAGACACAGAAGAATGCAAAAAAAATGAACACAGCAAGAACAAGCAGAAAGGGGGGGAGGGGATATGTAAAACAAAAAAACAACAACCATGAACTAATTATTTTCTTAATTTGTCAATTCATTATGACAAAAAAATATTTTCTTACTTATTCAATTGTTTTGATTAACTGTAAAATGGAAAACTTTTTTTAATTTTTAGATTCATTTTGTATTTGTTTTGGGTATCACTTTCTTTTGAGTTGTTTGTATTTATTTTCATAATTCATCTATTCAGGTCCTTTGATAAATCTGTTTCATACTGAAATGCAAAGTTGATTATGTTAAACTTTTTCTATATTATATTTAGCAAATAATGTCCTCAACTAACGATGCCTTCTAATTTTGAATACCGACATAGAGGTGCCTTAAATTTTTCAGTAGTCACTATGATTGATCTTTTCTTGTATTAATTCTGCTTTTACTTATGTATTCCCTACACTCTTTGATCAGATAACTATTCATAAATGTTTTCTCCAGAAATTACTTGTATCATACAATATTTTAGTAAAAGTGGACTTTCTCATCATTTATTAATTTATCCAATTAATAAGTACCCAGTGTCTATTGTGTGATAGTCATCGAGTAGGCTATGTGGTAGCATATATTGAATGAACCAACATTTCTTGATTAGTTTAAATTCCCATAAAGATATGAATATTTGGGATAGTTTCAGGTCACTATATTATCTTCTATTGACTTGATTACATTGTTTCATCAGTATCCTTCTGCAGAATTGTAAAATTACAGTAGGATTTAATATTAAGGAATATAGACCACCAATTTTTTGTTGTTTTTTTTTTCTGGCATTTCTTAGTTTTTCTTTCTGCCAGATAAATTTTAGAATGACTTTGTCTAATAAAGTAATCCTGTTGGTGTTTTAGTTAAACTTTTATTTTATGCAGAATAAATATGGGGTCCACTTGTATCATTGTGACTTTGAATTTGCTGATCAAGTAAACGATTTTATTTCACTCTTTTCTTTTTCTACTCGGTAATTTCAGTACCTCCAACAAAATCACTTTCCACAAGCTCATCAGTGACTCTTGCCAAATCTAACAGAAACCTTTGAGACCCAATGTTTCAAAAACTTCTGCACAGCATCAACCCTGCTCCTTCCTTTTTTCCCCCTTTTTAAAAACTTGGTCCTATTTCATATAAGCTAGTCAGAGAGGAAACTGAGTTCAGGTATAATGTAATATATGAATCTTTTAACTTCCTTCCTCACAGATAAAGAGATATTTTATAAATTAAATATAGAGAATTTCTAATAGAATTTGGGGCAACTTTTAGATGGAAGAAGCAGACTCAGAGACATAGAAATTGTTGATTCATGAGGAGAATTGAAACTTAGATAATTCAAAAAATCAAAAAATATTGCTGCTATCTCTATACTTTTTCTCATGATACGCACACCCCCATATCCACAAGCACACACACACACACACACACACACAAACTATGTATACAAGATGACTATGTGGATATGTGGTATATTTGTAAGTATTGGATACAATCTAAACGTGCTTTCGAGGGTTTTTGAGTTAAAGCAATAGTATGTTAATTCTTAACAGGAAGAAGAAGTTGGCACCTTTCTTTACCTGTTAGGGAAACCTATGCTTTATGATCTGGGGTTCATTTGCACAGTGCATTTTTCTCAGAACCCTGTTGTACAGATTAGAAGAGTTGTAGTCATCACCAATTTCTTTTTCCAATCATTGCTGTATCCATTTCCTATGGCTGCCATAACAAATTGCCACAACTGTGTGCCTTAAAACAGCAGAAATTTGTTTTCTTACATTCTGGAGGCTCCAAGTCCAAAATCATTCCCACTGGGAGAAAAGCAAGGGATCAACAGTGCTGTACGCCCTCTGGAGGTTCTCGGAGAGAATCTATTCCTAGGCTTTTCTGGCTTGTAGTGGCTATCAGCATTCCTTGGCTGGAGGCCAAATCACTCCACTCTTGCCCTCTCCTCTTCTGTCTGAAATCTCCTTCTGCCCCTTCACAAGTACACTTGTGATTATAGTTAGGGCCAACCCCAATAATCCAGGATAGTCTACCTGTCTCAAGATCTTTACTTGAATCACGTCTGCATAGTCACATGTAAGGTAAAATTCACAGGCTCTGGGAATTAGGATACGGATAAATTTTGCAGGCTGTTATTTAGATTCTACAACTGTGTCACTATGTGCTTCCAACTTTACCTTCAACAATTCTCTCACTTAAAATTTGTTTTCTGTTCCTAATTATTAAATAGGTAGCAAAATTTAAAAATCATAAAGTATAAGTTGCATCGGAAATTTAAAACATAATTAAAAACTTACCCCAAAAAATAAAACAAAGAAAAAAAAAGAAAGAAAGAAAACTTACCCCGAAGAAAATCCAGACCTAGGTTGCTTCACTGGAAAAGTCTCCCAAATGTTTAAGAAAAGAAATAAATTAATTTTACATTAATGTTTTCCAGGGGCTAGAAAAAGGGGAAATAATTCCCAAATAATTTTGTGATAATCTGGATATCATGACCTGAATGTAAATTACAAGAAAGGAAAATTAGTCTATTTTTCCATAAGACATATATGCAAAAAATCCTAAACAACACTTTGGCAAATTACCATAAAGTGAAATATTTTAAAAAGGATAATACCTCATGACCGCATTTCATAACCTGGGAAACAAGGCTAGGATAATGCTAAACATATCAATGGAATCAACAAAATAAATGAAGAATTATGTGATCAACTCAACAGATGCACAATATCATTTGACAAATTCAACATCTACTCATGATAATATTCTTAATAACCTAGGAAATGAATGAAACTTCCTTGAACCCATAAGGTGTGTGTAACTACAAAACTAAACCAACAAGCCAACCAGCAATAACATTCTTTTTTTTTCTTTTTTCTTTTTTTCTTTCTTCTTTTTTTTCTTTTTTTATGTTATTTAATAACATTCTTAATGATAAATTTTGAAAACTTCCTCTTTGAGAATGAGAAAAAGATGTCAGCTATTACTATGCCAAATTGACAGGGTACAAGAGATATCATCAGAGCAATATGGCAAGAAAAAAGAAAAGATATAAAGATTATAATATAAGAAATGAAATTTTATTAGGCATGATTTTGTAAGGAAAAAATCCAAAATAAAATGCAAATATATTAGAATTAATAAGTGAATTAAGTAAAGTCATAGGACACAAAGTTAATATGCAGAAATAAGTGAATTTGTAAATACAATATATCTAGATATATCTAGAATATGTTATTAAGTTATGGTAAATAAGACAGAGAGGTACTAGGAAAATCTAAGATAAATAAGTAAATAATGGGTCCAGAAAAAGAATCACACATACATTATGACAAAAGTGGCAGTGCAAAGAATGGAAATGATTGTCTTTTCAATAAATGGAGCTGGGTAATTAGATTTCCATGGTAAAAAAAAAATGTGATGACTCCCATTTCATATCATATGTAGCTGGATTGTAGATCTAAATGTGAACAGTAAGATAATAATGTCTATAGAAGGTAAACTGGGAGAACATCATCATGATTGGAGTAGGAAAACAATTATTATATAGGTAACTAAAATCAAAAGTCATAAAGGATAAGCTAGGGTTCATTAGAATTAAGCACTCAGCTCAACAAAAGTTAACATTAAGAGAGTGAAGGAGGTAAGCACAGAATGGGATATGTTTGTACATATAAAACACGAAAAGGTTATTACCCAGGATATTTGAAAAATTCATACAAAGAAGAAATAGATGACAGAATGAAAGGAAAAAAAGCATGAAACTATGAGGAAAATTTCAAAAGTATGGGAGAATTTCACATGCATAAGATGAGGGGGAGCTAGAATGAAAAAATACATGTACTTATTCTTCAATTTATATAAACTGAGATGCTGGCAGAAAAAATCTATGGGGTTAAAAAAGAAAAGACAGAGAGAACTTCCAGAGGAGATGGCAGAGTAGGGGTCTCCAGGACTCAGTCCTTCCACAAAAACAACTTTTAACCAGGCAGGAATTGTCTGAAACAACTAGTTTGAAACTCCAAAGGCCAACATCCTGGGAAGAATGGGAGGAAGAAGCTGATAAATTCGGGTAAAGAACCTTAAACTGTTTTCTCTGCATGGTGGCTACTGGCACCCATCCCCCACATTGCCAAAGACTGCCTGGGCCTAGTTCCTGGTGACAGAAAGGGACATAAAAACCTCTAACCCAAGAACAGGAGTAGGCATGGCCAATCAGCAAATTCAGATCACTAGGTCCCAGCTCTGAGGGAACTGTAGTTGCAACCAATCCTGGAAAAAGATGGTGGCAGCCAATGTTCCAACCTTCTTCTGGAAAGGGGCAGAGGCAGTGGAGATTGAAAGATGAACGGCTTCCTCATGGCTGCAGGGAAAAGTTAGCTGAAGGGCTGCATTTGCTGGGCAGGACAAGAAAGCTCAGCTTTGTGGAACCATCGGAGAAGTTTTTGACTCACTTCCTGACCACCTCCACTCCCTAACTCATTCTATGAGGAGAATGTGCCGTCATACCAAAGCCACATACAAGAAAAGAAAACTAAAGACCAATATCTATTATGAATATAGTTGTGAAAATCCTCGACAAAATACTAGGAAACTGAATCTAATAGCATATGAAAGGAAGTGTACACCATCGCCAAATGGGATTTGACCCTATTATGCAAGGCTGGTTCAATATAAGAAAATCCATTAATGTAATACACCACATTAACAGAATGAAGGGGAAAAACACATAATCATCTCAACTGACCCAGAAAATGCATTTGACAGAATCTAGCACCCTTTATTGATAAAAAATACTTAGAACACTAGGAATAGAAGGAACCTTCCTTAACATGAGAAAGGTCATATAACAAATGCCCACAGCTAACACCCTACTTAGTGATGAAAGACTAGAAATTTTCCCTTTAAGATGAGGAAAAAGACAAGGATGCCCACTGTCACTACTGTTGTTAAACATTGTATTGGAAGTTCTTGCCATTAAAATTAGGCAAGAAAAAGAAATAAAAGACATCCAAATTGGAAAGTATTAAATAAATCTTTCCCTTTTTGCAGATGATATGATCCCATACACAGAAAATCCTGAAAAATCCACAGCAAAGATTCTAGTGCTAATAAATGAATTCAGCAAAGTGGTGGGCTGGCTACAAGATAAACAACCAAAAATGAGTAGTGTTACTAAACACAAAAAGTGAATAATCTGAATAAGAAATCAAGAAAACAATCCCATTTACAATAGCAACTAAAAGGATAAAATATCTAGGAAAAAAGAAATGGAGGACTCCTACCTCACACCATATACAAATATCAACTCAAAATGGATCAAAGACCCAAATATAAGATCTAGAACTATCAAACTCCTACAAAAAATATCAGCTAGCATTTTCAGGACTTTGTGTTAAGCAATGGTTTCTTAGACTTTACACCAAAAACAAAAGCAACAAAAGAAAAAATATTTAAATGGAACCTCATCAAAACAAAAAACTTGTGTTTCCAACAGGACTTTATCATGAAAGTAAAATAACCTACACAATGGAATACAATATTTGGAAACCACATATCCAATACAGGATTAATAACCAGTATGTATAAAGAAATCCCTCAACTTAACAACAAAAAGACAAACTACCCAATATAAAAATGGGCAAAAGACTTGAAAAGACAGCACTCCAAAAAAACTATACAAATGGCCAGAAAGCACATGAAAAGAAGCTCAACATCATTAGCCATCAAAGAAATGCGAATCAAAACCTCTGCAATGAGATACCATTTCATACCCATTAGAATGGCTGTTATTTAAAAAGGAAAAAAAAGGGAGAATAACAAGTGTTGGATGAAAGCAGGGGCTCAAACAGATATTTGCACACCGATGTTCATAGAAGTATTTCTCGCAATAGCCAAAAATGGAAGCAACCCAAGTGTCCATCAATCAATGAATGAATAAGTAAAATGTGTAGTATACATACAATGGAATATTATCTAGACATTAAAAGCAACAAAGTAAGTCCTGATTCATGTATCCATATGGATGAAACTGGAGGCATTATGTTGAGTGAAATAAGCCAGACACTAAAGGACAAATATTGCATGATCTCACTGCATTTGAAATAATTTGAAATAATTAGAATAAGCAAACTCAGAGTCCGAATCTAGAATATAGGTTACTAGGGGATGGGGTGGGGATAAGGAATGGGAAGTTAAGATTTAAAATGTACAACGTTCCTATTCAAAGTGATGGAAATGTTTTGGTAATGGATGGTGGTGATAATAGCACAACATTGTGAATGCAGTTAGCAGCACTGAAATATATATTTGAATATGATTAAAAGGGGTAATGTTAGATTGTATATATGATAGCAGAATTCATTTTTTTAAAAAATCCGTGGAATTACACTACACAGTGAACCCTAAGTTAAATCGTGGACTTTAATTAGTACAAGTTTTTAAAATGTGCTATTATCAATTGTAAAATATGTTCCATACCAATGCACAGTGTTGGCGGTGGGGTGGGATTAAATAAATAAATAACATGTATTTATTGAATATCCACCTTATGCTCAAAGGTGTGCTAGACACTGGAAAAATTATGATACGTTTCCTATAATCAACATATTGTCTTGTTAGAAACTTTCCGATATGAACAAGTGTAGTAAAACTTCACGAACACCAGTGTACAAAACACTGTGCCCGGCTATATGTACCTACTGATCCTGCCTGAAAAACATTCATAATCCAGTAAGGGAGATATACCAGCAGTCATAACTCAAACTGATAAGAACGCCTACCAGTATAAATATCTGACATGTATAGAATATATCTGTAATTTATTGAATATGCAGTTTAAATAAATGGTGTAAAAATTCAGAGTAGGGAGATCAGTGAGGCAAACAGGAGTCAGAGAAGGCTTCATGCAACGGATAGACTTAAGTTAGATCCAGATGGCAAAATAAGACAGTAAAGTATGCTTCATTCCCTGTTAGGAGTCTCAGTATAATAAAAAGCTTTCACATGTTCACCAAATGTGTTTGTGTATACCAATAACTTATGACACATTTACAAGTCTTAGAAACCCTCTGGGAACAGAGTATTATAAACAAAATGTGATTCTTGCCCAGGAAGAGTTCATGGCGACAGAGGTTACAGTTTAAATAGCAAAGAACTGTTAGAAAAATTTTTACTATGAGGGGTACATAACTATTAGTTCCGGTAAAATTAAATTTTAATTTTAATTGGTTAATATACTGAAAATTGTAGAAATATAAGCAACAACCTTAGTTCTCTGAATTATAACTATAATAGGACATTTGTTTCAAATAAATTATTGTTGATACTAGACAGTAAATAGAAAGTCAATTAATAAATCATTTTATTAAGCTTAGTTAACATGGATATCAACAGGTTGAATTTAAGTTCACAGACTGCAAAATAGGAAACAGAAATTATTATTAAAACCACAAATTAATCTATCGTTCAATTGATTATAAACTAGACAAAATAATTCCATAACATTTTCTCCCTTTCTAATTATTTCCATAAATAAATAGTACAGGTGAAATCCAAATCTTTGATTCAAAAGATAGAGCATTTGAACATAGTACATTTTCTTTTCTGATTATATTTCATATTCCTAAATTTTTATGGTAAATTGATTACGAGAATTAAAGACTAGAATTTTAAAAAGAATGCCATACAGTGCCGTAATATGAGTAAAATTTTTAATTATATTGGACAAAAACAATACTTTATATTGAGGTAAAATACACAGCATTATCTAGATAAATTGAAACATTTGAAAATCTATCACAGGTCTTCTTTAAATGTTTACTTATATTCTTGCATTTCTTTAATTAATTTTATATGCTAGCTAATTTTCACGTGTTGCTTTATTTAGATATAGGCTTTTCAAAATGTTTTGACTATTTTTTCTTTCTATAGTCTAAAGAAAGTATAGCACAAATTATGTCTTCTGTTAATCTTAAATAAAATATTGACTATGTATTTCTTTCTGTATTCTGTGAAGGGCTAATGGCATTTCTACTTAATAATTAACTCTTACGTATAAAATACTATAACAGGACAAGCCAATACACAGATAGACACCATGGAAACATTTTCTTTTTTAAAAAATATTAATGCCTAAAAACATTAAAACATCCTTTTAAACATTACAAATAAGGAAAGGATAACTACTACTGAAATACCTGCATTGTATTCAACTACCAGTCTGTTCTAAAAAAAATGGCTAAGAATTGAAAAAAAGGAAGGAAATTCATCTTTACAAATAAATGCTGTTATCATCTACAAGGGATATAAAAAACATGCAAATTATTAGAATTAATAAGATAGTCTAGCAGTTTGATATGGTTTATGAATGCCAAAACTACATGTTGGATTATGTTTGTAAACATAACTCTTAGTAGTTCATTTTATATTCTGGATATTAACTCTTTGTCAGTTATATGTCATGCACATATCTTCTCAAATGTTCAGCTCATATTTTATCTACTAAATTCTGTTTTTACAAGAGCAGAAGTTTTTCTTTTTAATGTAGGTGAATCAACAATCTATTAAAGATTCAAGCTTTTTTATTTTAAGAAATAATTCTCCAACCTGAGTTCATAACATCTCTTATAAAAGTTTTAGTTAGCCTTTCAAATTAACATGCCTAATAAGTACATAATTAATTAATATATGATAAGTAGTTGGGATCCAAATTCATTTTTTTCAACATTGAGAACTAGTCACTTCATCACTGCTTATTGAATAACCATGTACCCCAACTTATATGCAATGCCTTATTTGCTATACGTTGTTTCAGTGTATAAAATACTCTTGATTCTGAGCATCCTATTCCATGCTGTGGAATGTTATACAGACATAAAAATGAATGAAATATAAATATACAACTCAACATAAGCAGGCAAAATTAAGCAATATATTGTTTAAGAATGCACACACATATATAGAATAACTTATCCTGGGATCCCTAGAAAGTACAGCCTAAGTTTTAAGCTTACTTGTCAACACTATTTTGGGAAGAGCAATATCAGAAAATTCGGCGTGAAGGAAAAAAGGAAGTGAGGCAAATTGATATGATAAGAATAGAGAGCAAAATCCAAGAGGGTGCATTACTAGTTTTGCCACAGTTCTAACCAATAGGATTGATTGTTCTCATGGAGAGAATTTGGAGAGGCCATATGTAATTACTGCAGCCCAGAAATGTACATTGGTGTGAGGAATGGAGAAGAAATTTTCTCCTCTTCTCAATCTCCCATTGGCTAAAGTTCACCTCATTCCCCCATAATTCCAGGCTATGAAGCTGGCCTTTCCAAGCAACTGTAGGAGAAGCAGGGCTATCTATGTGAAAGACAACAAGGAAACAAAATTGCCTGTTATTAAAACCATGATCCCCATTACTGCCATTATTTTTACATTACATAATAACAAGTTGAGACGGGATATTAGGAAGTACTCTCAGAAAGTTCGTAACTATCACAGTGACATGAACATATTCAATTTCACAAAGCTTCTAAAGGAATGACCCATTGTTTTGCTATTATTAAAAGGTTTTGACATGTCATACAAATGAGTAATGCAAATTTTACAATGCTATTATGTTAATAGAGTCTCCCAATAGTTGAAAGGAAAGCCAAAGCTTCCTCAGATCCAATATGGCCAGAATGAAAGTCCACGGGGCTCCCATTGTCGGTTGGTTTCATGAATGGAGTTCATGGTTGTATAAATGGCGGGATCGGCCATGTCCTGGCTTTTTGAAACAGAAAAGCTACCATTAGGGCTGTTCCAACTAGGAAGTGAGGCACCTGATACAGAGATCATGCTTGGGGCTTCAAATTCACTCACAACGGGGGCCGGCTTGATAGCCCAGTGGATAGGGCACCGGCATACCACATGGGAGGCCCCGGGTTCGATTCCCGGGGACCTCTCCTAGCAGGCAGACCGCCATTGAGAATGGCAAGCCGCCATGGGCAGGCCAGAGCCGCCGTGGGCAGGGCAAAAAGCTGCCACAGACAGGGCAAAAGCCGCCACGGGCAGGGCAGGTAGCCCGCAGATAGAGCGCAGCCAGCCCCCCGCGAACTGAAAGCCAGCCGTGAATGGAAGCAGAAGCTGCCCACAAGCGGGGAAAGCCGCGCCTGCGCAGTGACCAGTCTCGGCGTGTCGCCGCAGTGGGGGGGAAGTGGAGATATGTAATAAAATAAATAAATCTTTAAAAAAAAAAAAATTCACTCACAATGTTTGCTTTAGTGAGATGGGTGGTAAGAACGTGTGTGTTTATATTATTATTATTTAAACTATACACATTTATGATAATTTTGCAACAAAAAATTTAATGTAATAAATATAAAAACTAATTCTACATGGAAAACTATATGTGTGCGTATTCACTCGTGCACACATATATACACACAACTTACATGCTAAAGAAAAGTCAGACCAATAATCAAAAATAAAAAATAAGACATAATATCTACAACTACAAGCAAGATTGAGGATGAGCAAACATAACGGGGGAATGTAACTATAGACTAAAGCATACTTAGTATTATTCTAGCAATGGGAAAACCTGTGACATTGATGTAAAGGGAGTACTCACCAGAGATTCTCAGGGGAGGGAGAGGGAGACTTAAATCTTTGGATCTGTTCAGATGCCAGTTGAGTTCTAAATCTCAGCAGAGTTGCAACACCTACTCTTCAGTTCATTGGACTTGCCCAGGACAACTAATAAAAGGATGCTAATGGACAACTCCCATCCTAAAAAACTGAGTATCTACAGTAGCAAGCAAGACAGTTCTACCTAACTGCCTCATAGGATTTAAGTCCCTTCTCAATGGAAGCAGAGTGGCCATCACCATCCCAAAATCCTCAAGATTGATGAATGAGCAAGCATAAGGGGGGAATGCAACTATGGACTAAAGTAGACTTATTGTTATTCTAGCAATGGGAGAGCTTGTATCATCTATATAAAGGCTGTGGCTACCAGTGGTCCTGAGGGGAGGGAGAAGGAAGAATAGGTATAACATGGGCCATTTTCAGGACATTGGAATTGTCCTGCATGACACTGCAATAACAGATAACAGGCCATTATACATTTTGTCAAAACTTACCAAGACTCACACATTGACAAAAATTCTGAGAAATTTAGTTCCCAGTTCCTCCTCTGTCATTCATAAATGTGTGGTAGTGAGGCATATTTGACAACTGAAATCCAATATAGTGCTCAAAATGTACATTGAAGTAGGATAAAACAAAACAAAACAGGGGCCGGCTGGATAGCCCAGTGGATAGGGCGCCGGCATACCACATGGGAGGAGGCCCCGGGTTCAGTTCCCGGGGACCTCTCCTAGCGGGCAGACCACCTTGAGAATGGCAAGCCGCCATGGGCGGGCCAGAGCCGCCGTGGGCAGGGCAAAAAGCTGCCACGGACAGGGCAAAGCCGCCACGGGCAGGGCAGGTCGCCCGCAAATGGAGCGCAGCCAGCCACCCGCAAACTGAAAGCCGGCCGTGAATAGAAGCAGAAGCCGCCCACAAGCGGGGAAAGCCGCGCCTGCACAGTGACCAGTCTCGGCGCGTCGCCGCAGCGGGGGGGAGGGGAGATATGTAATAAAATAAATAAAATAAAAACAAAAAAAACCCAAAACAAAACAAAAAAAAACAAAACAGGGAAGTGGTAAACCGTAGTCTGCAGGATTCCATTTGTTTGGAAATATATATATTAAACATAATATACATAATATACATGGTTAGGTGTATGAAAAACTTCTGACCATCAAGCAATGTATAATAGCAAAAAGTTATCCAATATTTTCTACAAATGTTTATGTTATGTAACTATTATGATTAAATGTATATTGTTTGCGTATGTCTAAAATGTAATACCAGTAAATGGAATTCTTTTGAAAAATATTATAGCACAAAAGGAATATTAGTTTGAAATGTCCTCAGAGAAATCTATGAGCATAGTTCTACTTTTAAACCAGTCAAAACCTAAGACTAATAATAGAATCGTGGATCTGTACTGAGACATAAAACCATGTATCAAACAGAGGTGCAAACACTAAAAATGTAAAGACCACGAAGCCTTTTATGTTTGGTAGTTGCTTATATTTTACATATTGAAAATCCATAAGAATTTTTATGCAAATGTAGTTCATACAGAGTGACCATAATTGTATACTAAATTCAATAACAGGTATAATTTTTAGAAATAACTTTAAATTGGGTTTTATGGCAGATTGAGGGAAAAATTATTCCCCTTTAAAACTGAACTAAGATAGAAAAAAGAAAATTAAGCCTTTTGTTTCCCAGCCCAAAAGGTGCAACAAAGTATGGGTCAAATTCCTCTCCGTTTATATGTCCAAATTTCCCACAGAGATAAGTTAATAGACATTGTAAGTATATACTTGTAAAATGGGGCTTAATTTTTATGAAGAGCGGCTTTTATAGTCAGTGGTTATTTCTCCTGCTGTGTGATAGTAAAGAGCCTTATTTATATCCTCAATAGATCTGAGTCAATGCAGCCATTTACCAAAAGACTCCTTCTCTTTGCTTCTATTCTTCGGGAAAGAAAAAAGGCCCATCTTTGTAAAAGACAACAGAGAAACATAAAATTGCCTGTCATTAAAGCCATGGTTTCCCCATCAATTGCTATTATTTTCACATTATATAATCATAGGTTTCAAAGGGATCTTAAGAAGTCTCCTCAGAAGGTTCATGTCTATTCCATAGAAATAAACTCATCCAATTTCACAAAATCTGTAGAGGAGATGACCCACTATATTGTTATTATAAAAAGGTATTTACATTCCATGCATATTCATAATGAGTGATGCAAATTTTCAAAATCCAATCACATCTTTTTCTTACAGATACAATAAAACTCATATTTACCATTGTTGCTTTTCTTTCTCATTTATGAATTGCTTTACCCTCTAACTGGTTCC
>PVKH010016408.1:0-15747 GCA_004027955.1 Chaetophractus vellerosus
AAAATTTTTTGCATCAAATAATATGTTACACACTATATTTGGTTCATAGTAACGCATTCATATAGTATTTGTCCTTTTGTGTCTGGCTTGCTTTGCTCAACATAATGTCCTCCAGGTTCATCCATGCTGTCATATGTTTATGACTTCATTTCTTCTTACAGCTACATAATATTCCATTGTGTGAATAGACCACAGTTTGTTTATCCATTCTTCTGTTGATGGACACCTGGGTTGTTCCAACTTTTGGCAATGGTGAATAATATTGCTATGAACATCGGTGTGCAGATGTCTGTTTGTGTCACTGATCTCAGTTCTTCTGAGTATATACCCATTAGTGGCATTGCAGGGTCCAATGGCAAGTCTATATTCAACTTCTTTAGGAACTGCCAAACATTCCTCCACAGTGGCTGTACCATTCTGCATTACCACCAACAGTGAATAAGTGTTCCTATCTCTCCACATCCTCTCCAACACTTGCATTGCTCTGTCTTTTTAATAGTGGCCATTCTGATAGGTGTGAAATGATATCTCATTGTAGTTTTGATTTGCATTTCCCTAATCATGAGTGATGCTGAGCATTTCTTCATGTGTTTTTTGCCATTTGAATTTCTTCTTTGGAGACATGTCTATTCAAGTCTTTTGCCCATTTTTAATTGGGTCATTTGTCTTTTTATTGTTGAGTTATAACATCTGTTTATATATCCTGGATATTAAACCCTTATCAGATATGTGATTTCCAAATATTTTTTCCCATTAAGTTGGCTGCCTTTTCACCCTTTTGACAAAGTCCTGTGAGGTGCAAGAGCGTTTACTTTTGAGGAGGTCTCATTTATTTACTTTTTCTTTTGTTGCAGGTGCTTTGGGTGTAAGGTCCAAGAAACCACCACCTACTACAAGGTCTTGAAGATGTTTCCCTACATTTTCTTCTAGTAGTTTTATGGTCATGGCTTTTGTATTTAGATCTTTGATCCATTTTGAGTTGATTCTTGTATAGGAGGTGAGATAGGGGTCCTCTTTCATTCTTTTGGTAATATATATCCAGTTCTCCCAACACCATTTGTTAAAGAGAATTTTTTTCCTCATTAGCATGGACTTGGTAGGTTTGTCAAAAACCAGTTGAATGTATAGGTGAGGGTTTATTTCTGGGTTCTCACTTCAATTCCAGTGATTGATGTGTCTATCTTTATGCCAGTACCATGCTGTTTTCATCACTGTAGCTTTGTAATATGTTTCAAGGTCAGGCAGTGAAATCCCTCCCATGTTGCTTTTCTTTTTTAGAATTTTTTTGGCTATTCAGAGGGAACTTACCCTTCAAGATAAATATGGTAATTGCTTTCTCTAATTCTGAAAGTAAGCTGTTGGGATTTTGATTGGTATTGCATTGAATCTATAAATCAGTTTGGGTTAGATTGCCATCATCACGATATTTATTCTTCCAATCCAAGAACATGGAATGTCCTTCCATTTGTTTAGGTCTTTTAAAATTTCTTTTAGTATTGTTTTATAGTTTTGTGCACATAAGTCCTGTACTTCTTTGGTTAAATTAACTCCCAGATATTTGAGTCTTTTTGTTGCTATTAAAAATGGAATTTTTCCCCTGATTTCCTCCTCAGGTTGTTCAGTACTAGTGTACAAAAACATTATTGATTTTTGCATGTTAATCTTATATCCTGCCACTTTGCTGAACTCATTTATTAACTCAAGTAGCTTTGTCGTTGAATACTTCAGTATTTTCTAAATACAGGACCATGTCACCCGCAATCAGTGAAAGTTTTACTTCCTCTTTTCCTATTTGGATGCCTTTAATTTTTTTTTCTTTTCTAATTGCACTAGCTAGAACTGCCAGTACAGTATTGAATAACAATGGTGACAGTGGACATCCTTGTCTTGTTCCTGATCTTAGAGGGAAAGCTTTCAACCTTTCCCCATTGAGTATGATGTTGGCTGTGGGTTTTTCATATATGACTTTTATCATATTGAGGGATTTTCCTTCTATTCCTATCTTTTGAAGTGTTTTTATCAAAAAAGGATGCTGGATTTTGTCAAATGCCTTTTCTGCATCGATTGAGATGATCATGTGTTTTTTTTCCCTTCATTTTGTTTATGTGGTGCATTACTTTGATTGATTTTCTTGTGTTGAACCAGCCTTGCATACCAGGAATAAATCCCACTTGGTTGTGATGTATAAGTCTTTTGATATGCTGTTGGATTCAATTTTAAAGTATTTTGTTGAGAATTTTTGCATCTATGTTCAATAGAGAGATTGGTCTGTAATTGTCCTTTCTTGTCTTATCTTTATCCGGCTTTGGTATTAGGGTGATGTTGGCTTCATAAAATGTGTGGGGTAATTTTCCCTCCTCTTCAATTTTCTTGGAAGATTTTAAACAGGATTGGTGTTCATTCTTTTTGAAATGCTTGATAGAATTCTCCTGTGAAGCCATCTGGTCCTGCACTTTTCTTTGCTGGGAGATTTTTCATGATGGATTCAATCTCCTTAAATGTGATTGGTTTGTTAAGTTCTTGTATTTCTTGTAGGGTCAGTGTAGGTTGGTTATGTGTTTCTAGAAATTTGTCCATTTCATCTAGGTTGTCTAGTTTGTTGGCATATAGCTTCTCATAATATCCTCTTATGATTCTTTTGATTTCTGTGGGGTCATTTGTAACATCCCCCCTTTCATTTCTATTGTATTTATTTGCATCTTCTCTCTTTTTTCTTTATTAGTCTAGCTAGGGGTTTGTCAATTTTATTGAACTTCTCAAGGAACCAGCTTTTGGTTTTGTTGATTTTCTCTATTGTTTTTCTGTTCTAATTTTCATTTATTTCTGCTTTAAACTTTATTAGTTCTTTCCTTCTGCTTGCTTTGGGATTGGTTTGCTGTTCTTTTTCTAGTTTCTCTAGTTGTTCAGTTAAATCTTTGAGTTTAGCCTTTTCTTGTTTTTTAATATAGGCATTTAGGGCTATAAATTTCCCTCTCAAGACTGCTTTGCTGTATCTCATAAGTTTTGATACATTGTTTCTCATTTTCATTTGTCTCAATGTATTTACTGATTTCCCTTGCAATTTCTTCTTTGTCCCACCGATTATTTAGGAGTGTGTTGTTCAGTCTCCACACATTTGCTAATTTACTTTTCTCCTGTGTATTATTGATTTCTAGTTTCATTCCATTATGATCTGAGAAGGTGCTTTGTATAATTTCAATCTTTTTATATTTATTGAGAGCTGCATGGTGACATAACACATGGTCTATCCTGGAGAAAGATCCATGGGCACTTGAGAAGAATGTATAACCAGCTGAGTTTGGATGCAGTGTTCTGTATATGTCTGTTAGGTCTAACTTGTTTATCATATTGTTCAAGTTCTGTTTCCTTGTTGATCTTCTGTCCAGTTGTTCTATCTAATGACATGAGTGGGGTGTTGAAGTCTTCAACAATTATTGTAGAAAAGTTTATTTCTCCCTTCAGTTGTGCCAGAGTTTGTCTCATATATATTGGGGCACCCTGGTTAGGTGTGTAGAAATTTATGACTGTTATATCTTCCTGGTATATCATCCCTTTTATTTATTTATTTATTTATTTATTTATTTATTTATTTTAAGATTTATTATTTTATTTATTACATATCCCCCCCCCCTTTTTGCTTGTTCTTGCTGTGTTCATTTTCGTGTTCTTCTGTGCCTGCTTGTCTCCTTCTGCTGCGGCGACCTGCCATGCCAGCTCACCGCGCAGCGGCCTACCTGCTCATAGAGGCTTGCCCTGCTCACAGGGGCTTGCCCTGCTCACGGGGGCTTGCCCTGCCCATGGCGGCTTGCCCTGCCCATGGCAGCTTGCCCTGCCCATGGTGGCTTGCCTTCTCAAAGCTGTCTGCTTCCTCGAGGAGGCCCAGGGAACTGAACCCGGGACCTCCCATGTAGTAAACCGGCACCCTACCAATTGGGCTACAGCCGGCCCCCTTTTCATTAATATATAATGGCCTTCTGTATCTCTTATAACTTTTTTTGCATTTAAAGTCTGTTTTGTCTGATATCAGTATAGCTATCCCTGCTCTTTTCTGGTTACTATTCACGTGGAGTATTTTTTTCCAACCTTTCACTTTCAGCCAGTTTGTATCTCTGGGTCTAAGGTGAGTTTCTTGTAAGCAGCATATGAATGGCTCATGTTTTTTAATCCATTCTATCAGCCTATATCTTTTGATTGGGGAGTTTAATCCATTCACATTCAATGATATTACTGTAAATGCACTATTTACTCCCTCCATTTTATTCCTTGGTTTTCATATGTCATCTTGTTTTTGTCTGTCTTTTTACTCTTTTGGTTATCCTTTCTGCTATTCTTTCTTCTATACTCTCCTCCAAGCCTCTCTCTCCTGTTTTTCTCTTCCAGGTTCTAAGGCTTCCTTTAATATATCCTGCAAAGGTGGATTCTTTTTTGCAAACTCTCTTAGTTTCTGTCTGTTTGTGAATATTTTATACTCACCTTCATATTTGAAGGACAGTTTTTCTGAATAAAGAATTGTTAGCTGGCAGTTTTTCTCTTTCAGTTTCCTAATTGTATCATACCACTGTCTTCTCGCCTCCATGGTTTCTGAAGAGAAATCTGCTCTAAGTTTTACTGGGCGTCCCTTTACATGATCATTTGCTTCTCTCTTGCTGCTCTGAGAATTTTCTCTTTATCTTTGACATTTGCCATTCTGAGTAGTATGTGTCTTGGCATAGGTCTGTTTAGATTTATTCTGATTGGGGTACGGTGTGCTTCTTGGACATGTAGGTTCATTTCTTTCATGAGTGTTGGGAAACTTTCAGCTATTATTTCCTCAAATACTCTTTCTGCCCCTTATCCTTTCTCTTCTCCTTCTGAAACTCCTATGAAACATATATTGTTGCATTTTGTGTTGTCATTCAACTCTCTGAACCTCTGCTCAATTTTTTCCATTCTTTTATCTCTTCAATTTTAGCTGTCTGTCTTCAGTATCATTTATTCTTTCTTCTGTGATTTCAAGTTTGCTGTTGTATGCCTCAAATACACCTATTGTATGCCTCAAATCTCACATATTGTGTCCTTCATTCCCATGAGCTCTGTTACTTTTCTGTTCAGGATTTCAAATTCATCTTTGTGTTCACTCAATGTCTTCTCGATGTCATTTATCTCTTTAACTATATTGTCTTTCAACTCATTAATTTGATTTTGGAAATTTGTGCTCATCTCACTGATTAGTTCTCTCAAATTCTGCATCTCTTCTGGGACTTTGATGTATTCCTTTTCTTGGGCCATGTCTTCTATTTTCTTAGTACGGCTTGTACTTTTTTGCTGGTGTTTAGGAATCTTCTTAGGATGTAGTTTACTTGATGCTTTCTCTTTTATAGGGATTTAGTGGTAGGAGGCTGTGAGTTACCACAGCTCTTTGATTTTTGGCTGTACCTGGATTGTTAGGATTGTCCTGCTGGTTGCTCAAAAACTGAGCACTGGACCCAGTAATTGGTTGTAGGGTTGCTTCCTAGGGTGTTGGGCAGGGAGGCTGTAGAGGCCAGAAAAAGCCTCTCCCACTCATTTTTAATTTTCTTGCATGCATTTCATTGGTCTGCCAGGAGATGGTGCTCTTTGGAAGCTCTCAATTCAATGCCTGGTCAGAGTGTATTTGTTGTAACACAGACCAGATCAATGTGATAGAGCTTCCTGTGTGCAGGCTAGGAGCCTTGTAATTCAAATTTCCTCTGAGACTATTCTCCAGCCTTCTCTGGCAGCCTCCTCCTTTTTCACAGCTAGGAAATATTTCCCCTGTGAGTCCTCAACAATCAGTCCAGTTCTGTTGTCACGATTTCCCTTTTTTGTCCCTCTCTCCTCTGGGTGGTGTCCAGCCTTCACCTGCTGTCCTAAACCCTAGAACATCTCTTTGGGGGCTGTTTCAGCCTGTCCTCTAGCTATTATTCTGGAGAAGAGATTCCCATGTCTTACTAGTCCACCATCTTTCTGGAAGTCCCATAGCCATAAATTCTTATATTAAAAAAGAAGAAAGAGTTAAAATCAAAGTCCTAACTGCACACCTGGAGGAATTGGAAAAGAACAACAAACTAAATCCGAAGGAGATAGAAAGAAGGAAATAACAAAGATTAGAGCAGAGCTAAATGAAATTGGAAATAAGAAAGGACTAGAAAAACCAAATAAAACAAAAAGCTGGTTCTTTGAGAAGATTAATAAAATTGGCAAACCCTTAGCAAAGAAAAAAAGAGAGAAGCAAAGAAAAAAATAGAGAAAATGCAAATACATAAAATAAAAAATGAGAAAGGCACTATTACCACTGACCCCACTGAAATAAAGTGTATCATAAGAGGATACTTTGAAAAATTACATGCCAACAAGATGGATAATTTAGAGGACATGGACAAATTCAAAGAAACACACAACCTACAATGATGAAAGAAGAAATTGATGAACTCAACAGACCAATCACAAATAATGAGGTTGAATTTGTTACTAACAACCTCCCACCTGAGCATAGACCGGTGTGTTAATCCCTCAGTGTTGTTGCAAGTAACTATGAATCTTGTCCTGCAAAGAGTGAAGCTTGGTGATTGCCATGGGTCCTGAGGGCACGGGGAGGGAGGAATAGAATAGGTGGAACAGGCGGCATTTTGAGGTCAATGGAAGTGTCCTACATGATCTTGCAAAGATAGATACAGGCCATGTTAAGTTTCATCAAAATTTATAAAAGTGTATGGTACAATTTGTAAACAATAATGTAAACCATTGACCATGATTGGTAGATATGTTTCACTATTTGTATATCAATTGTAACAAATGTACCATCCACATGTAAAATGTTATTAATAAGGGAAGGGAGAAAAGGGGGAGGGTGTTGGATATTGGGAGGCCCCTATATTCTGTATATAACTTTACTGTGACCTAAAACTTCTTTGAAGACAAAATGAAAAAAGTAACACAATGGGAGAATAAATGGAAGAAAATGTCACTGTACATGCAGAACAATAGATCTAACAGTGATGAAAGACATGATGTCAAACATTTTTTTAAAATATTTTTTCATTATTTTTTATTGTGTGAAATTTTAATATTTTTTATTTTCTATTTTTTTGTATTTTATTTCCTATTTTAAAAACTATCATTATGAATTCATTTTCATTTTGATTGTATTTGGCTATTTTATTGGCTTCATTTTTGAAGAAGTTTTGGAACACAGAAGGGTTACAATGGTGTTAGGGGAGGATCATTTGTGTTGAGTGTCTGTGATGGGGGATACATGGGAAGAGGTTCACTTGGGAATACATATAAAGCATATAAATTTGTTCACATATTCATGAGGCATTGTCATGGTGGGTGGAGATTCACACAATAACCAAAAGAATATTGAAGTCCCATCCATGGGAGCTGTGCCACATTCTCAGATGGAACAGCAAGAATCCCTCAAGTACAGAAGCAATGGCTAGTGAAGGAGGATGGTCCATTGATGGGCCGTTGATATTGATGACTGTGCTTATGAATCTTTACTCTTGAAATTGAAATTCAGCATAGTATTCAGCCTAAGAGTTACCTCCTGAGAGCCTCCTTGTTGCTCAAATGTGGCCTCTCTCTAAGCTGAACTTAGCATATAAATGCAATAACTTCCCCCAGCTTGGGACATGACTCCCAGGAATGAGCTTCTCTGGCACTGAGGACTTACTACTAAGCACCAACTAGCAATGCAACTGGAAAAATCCTTGAACAAAAGGGGGAAAAGGTAAAGACAGATGAGTTTATATGGCTAAGAGACTTCAAAGAGGTTATGCTTATGCATGTCTCAGCAAGATCTCATTGACTGCCAAATTAGACACTACCCCAAATAGCAAAGCTCCTGAGAGCTCTGGAGACCCCAGGCACTCTGGTCAGGGCAGATAGCTCATGAGTTTGGTGCCTTGCTAGTGGGCCCTACTTTGGGGTTTGTGCTCCACACGGTGAAAGAATTGGACTCAGTTGTGGTTTCCCTACACATGGCTCTTGGGTCCCTTCTATTTGAACCTATAGTTGGTGTTGGAGTTGGTAGGTATACATCCAAGAGACTTGAATCTTTGGGCTGTCCATGTGCCAGCTGGGCCCTGAGCCTCAACAGAGTTGCAACACCTCCAGTTCATTGGACTTACCAGGACAACTAACAAGGAGGTGATGGTGGGAAACCACCATACCAAGGAATTGAGACAGTCTACAACTGCAAGAAAGAGAATCCCACCCATCGGCCATATGGGACTGAAGCATCCTCAATTAGGGGTGGAGTGGGCATCACCATCCCAGAATCCTCAGGACTGGAAAATGAACAATGGACTAGAGTGGACTAAGTGGTATTCTACCACAGACTTATTGTGATTCTAGCAATGTAAGAACTTATATCATTGATTTGGAGGCAGTGGCCATTGGCGGTTCTGAGGTCAGGGAGAGGAAAACAGGTGTAATACAGGGTCATTTTCAGGGCTTGGGAATTGCGTGAATGAAATTGCAATGGTAGATACAGACTATTATATATCTTGCCATAACCTACAGAATTTGAGTGGGAGGGAGTGTAAACTACAACGTAAATGCTAATCCATGCCCAGTGGCAATGCTCCAAAATGTATTCATCATTTGCAATGAATGTACCACACTAATGAAGGATGTTATTAATGTAGGTAAATGTGTGAGGTGTGGGAAGCAGGGCATATGGGAATATCCTATATATTTTTTGTAACATTTATGTAATCTAAATATCTTCAACAACAACAAAAAAGAATTAAAACAACAACAACAACAAAATATGAAAAAAAAAAAAAAAAACTTCCAACTAAGAAAAGCCCATGACTAGATGGCTTCACAGGTGAATTCTACCAAACATTCTGGAAAGAACTAACACCAATCCTTCTTAAACTCATCCAAAATTAGAAGTGGAGGTAACATTGCCTAACTCATTCTATGATGCCAACATCACCCTAATACCAAAGCCAAACAAAGATGCTATGAGAAAAGAAAACTATAGACCAATCTCTATAATGAACCTAGATGCTAAAATCCCCAACAAAATACTTGCTAATCATATTCAACAACACATCAAACAAATTATACACAATGCTCAAGTGGGTTTCATCCCTGGTATGCAAGGATGATTCAACATAAGAAAATTAATCAACGTAATACACCACATAAACAGATTGAAAGGAAAAAAAATCACATGATCATGTCTATAGATGCAGAAAAACCATTCAACAAAATACAGCTCCCTTTCCTGATAAAAACAAATCAAAAGATAGGAATAGAAGGAAACTTCCTCCACATGTTGAAGGGTATATATGAAAAACTCACAGCTAACATCATTTTCAGTGGTGAAATCTTAAAAACTTTCCGTCTAAGATCTGGAACAAGACAAGGATGCCCACTGTCACTGCTCTTATTTAACATTGTGTTGGAAGTACTTCCTCAAGCACTTAGGCAAGAAAAAGAATAAAAGACATCCAAATTGGAAAGGTAGAGTTTAAAATTTCACTCTTTGCAGATGATATGATCCTATACTTCGAAAGCCCTGAAAAATCTACATCAAAGCTTTTAGAGCTTATAAATGAATTCAGTAAATTGGCAGGTTATAAGATTAATAAGCAAAGATCAGGAGAATTTCTGTATACTAATAATGAGCAATCTGAGGAGGAAATCAAGAAAAAAAATCCCATTTACAATAGAAACTACAAGAATCAAATACTTAGGAATAAATTTATCCAAAGATATAAAGGACTTGTATGCAGAAAACTACACAACACTGTTAAGGGAAATCAAAGAAGACCTAAATAAATGGAAGAATATTTCCTGCTCATGGATAAGAAGACTGAACATCATTAAGATGTCTATCCTACCCAAACTGATTTACAGATTTAACGCAATCTCAATAAAAATTACCACAGCATTTTTTTTTATTGAATTGGAAAAACTAACTATGAAATTTATTTGGAAGGGTAGGAGGCCCTGAATAGTCAAAGACATATTGAAAAAGAAAACTGAAATCGGAGGAATCACACCACCTGACTTTAAAACATACTACAAAGCTACAGTGGTCAAATTGCATGGTATTGTCACAAGGATAGACATACTGACAAATGGAACCAAATTGAGAGTTCTGATTTAGATCTTCTCATATATAGTCAATTGATATTTGACAAGGCCACCAAGCCCACACAACTGGGAGAGAATGGTCTCCTCAACAAATGGTGCTTGGAGAATTGGATATCCATATCCAAAAGAATAAGAGAGGAACACCGTCTCACACCCTATACAAAAATTAACTCAAGATAGATCAAAGGTCTAAATATAAGAGCAAAGACTATAAAAATCTTGGAAGATAATTTAGGGAAGAATCTACAGGACCTTGTATTAGGCAATGGTTTCATGAATTTCACACCCAAAGCAAGAGCAACAAAAGAAAAAAATAGATAAATGGGACCTCCTCAAAATTAAAAACCTTTGCACCTCAAAGGCGTTTGTGAAGAAAGTGAAAGGCAGCTTACACAATGGGAGAAAATATTTCGTAACCATATATCTGATAGGGGCCTAATATATATGGAACTGGAGGGAGGGTTGGGGGAGGAAGCAGGTGAATACTGGAGATTTGCAGGTATGTAGTTGAAACTACAACCGTGGGAATGTTCTTTTGGGCAATATGGCAGGGGAGGGTTACGGTTTAGGGTGTTGGATGTGGGGGGCATTGAGGACAGGGCACACCTAGGTAATCTTCTAGGGATTGTGTGAGTGTTCATCTTGTCATAGTGTGTTGTATCAGTGGGTGGATACCCACATAATGAGCAAGAAGGTGTTGGACTCCCATCCTGGGGAGTCCAGCTATGTTCTCAAATAAAGTGGTGGGAGTCTCTCAAGGCAGTGCCTAATAGAGGAGGACAGACCAGTATGTCAAGCCTTCAATGTTGTTGGAAGTAATTATGAATCTTGTTCTTCAAGGAGTGAAGCCTGGTGATTGCCATGGGCCCTGGGGGGAGGGGAAGGGAGGAATAGAATAAATGGAATGTAGGTCATTTTGGGGGCAATGGAAGTGTTCTATATGATCTTGCAATGATGGATACAAGCCATGTTAAATTTCATCAAAATTTATAAAAGTGTATGGTCCAAAATGTAAGCCATAATGTAAACCATTGACGATGGTTAATAGCTATGTTTCAGTATTAATAGTCAATATAATTGACTAGTACATCAATTATAACAAATGTACCATCCACATAAAAAATATTATTTTTAAGGGAAAGGGGAAAAAGGGGAGGATGTTGGGTATATGGGTATCTCCTATATTCTGTTCACAACTTTTCTGTAACCTAAAACGTCTTTGAAGAAAAATGAAAAAAATAAGTCACTGGGGGAATAAATGGAAGAAAATGTCACTGTACATACAAGACTGCAGCCCTTACAGAAAGACAGAATGACAAATTTTTTTTTAGTTTTTAAAAATATTTTTTCATTATTTTTTATTAATACAAAATTTTTTATTAAAATTTTTTTTGTATTTTATTTATTTTTAAAACTATCCTTATTATTTCATTTTCTTATTAATTGAATTTGTTTATTTTGTTGGCCTTCAGTTTTTTTTAGAAGGTTTGGATCACAGAAGGGTTACAAGTATGACAGGGGAGGATCATTGGCACAGGGTGTCAGTGATACATGGGAGGAAGTTCACCTGGGGGATGAACATGTTTTGGAGCATTGCCACTAAGCATGGATTAAAGTTTCCCTTGTAGTTCACACTCTCTCCCACCCAATTCTGTAGGTTATGGCAAGATATGTAATGGCCTGTATCTGTCATTGTAATGTCATTCAGGACAATTCCTAAGTCCCAAAAATGCCCCCACATTGCACCCATTTTTCTCTCTCCCTGACCTCAGAATCTCCAGTGGCCACTGCCTCCACATCAATGATGTAATTTCTTCCATTGGTAGAATCACAATAAGTCTATTGTAGAATACCAGTAGTCTAC
Source organism: Chaetophractus vellerosus (assembly GCA_004027955.1). Lineage (NCBI taxonomy): Eukaryota > Metazoa > Chordata > Mammalia > Cingulata > Chlamyphoridae > Chaetophractus > Chaetophractus vellerosus. The sequence goes on from PVKH010016408.1 coordinate 11,978, forward strand.
TTCCGTCAGAGTTCATTCCCCAATCCTGAGGATTCTGGGATGATGATATGTCTGAGAGGGGGCTGCAATCCATTAGGGCTGATGGATGGGGTTCTCTTGCTTGCAGTTGTAGACTCCCTTGGTTCCTTGGGATGGTCATTGTCTATCATCATCTCCTTGTTAGTTGTCCTGGTTGAGTCCAATAAATGGAATGGATAGAAGGTGTTGCAACTCCATTGAGATTCGAGGCCCAGCTGGCACATGGACAGCCCAAAGATTTAAATCTCTTGGACGTACACCTACCAAATCTAGTACTAGTTATAGGATCAAATAGAGGCATGTTTAGGGAAACCACAACTGAGTCCAACTCTGTCACTTTGGGGAGCATAAATTCCAAAGTAGGGCCCACTGCAAGGCACCAAACCCCTGAGCTCTCTGCCCTGACTATATTGTCTGGATGTCTCCAGAACCCTCAGGAGCCCCACTCTTTGGGGAAGTATCTACTTTGGCAGTGAATGAGATCCTGCTGACATGCATAAACGTAACCTCTGGAATGACCTCCCGACTTACTTTGGAGTCTCTTAGCCATACAAACTCATTTGTCTTTACCTTTTCCCCCTTTTGGTCAAGGTTTTTTCCCAGTTGCTAGCTGGAGCTTGGTAGTAATCCCTTGGTGTCAGGGAGGCTCATCCCCAGGGGTCATGTCCCATGCTGGGGGAAAGGTAATGCATTTATATGCCGAGTTTGACTTAGAGAGAGGCCACATTTGAGCAACAAGGAGGCTCCCAGGAGGCAACTCTTAGGCACCCTATAATACTAGGCTAAGTCTCAATTTCAGGAGTAAAAGTTCATAAGCACAGTTGTCATTATTAAGAGCCTGTCAATGGACCATCCTCTTTCACTTGTCATTGCCCCTAAACTGGGGGGAAAATTGGTGTTCCGTTAGAGAATGTGGCAGAGCTCCCCAGGATGGAAATTTGATATTCTTTTGGTAATTGTGTGAATCTCCACCCACTGTGACAATGCCCCATGAACATGTGAACACATTTATATGCCTTATATGTATCCCCCAGGTGAACTTCCTCCCATGTATCCCCATCACTGATACCCCACATCAATGATCCTCCCCTGCTATGGTTGAAACCCTTCAGTAATCAAAAACTTCTTCAAAAAATGAAGCCAATAAAATAGCCAAATACAATTAATAAGAAAATGATATAATAAAGACAGTTTTAATACAAAATTTTTTAATAAAAAAATTGGGATAATAGAAAGTAATGGAAAAAATTCAAAAAAATTTTTTGACATTTTGCCTTTTATCAATGTAAGATCTGTTGTCCTATATGTACAGCAACATTTTCTTCCATTTATTCCCCCATTGCCTTTTTTCATTTTGTCTTCAAAGAAGTTTTAAGTTACAGAAAAGTTACATACCAAATACAGGGGACTCCCATATACCCAACATCCTCCCCCTTTTCCCCCTTCCCCTGTTAATAACACTTTATATGTGGAAGGTATGTTTGTTACAGCTGGTATACAAATATAGAAACATATCTACCAACCATGGTCCATGGTTTATATTATGGTTTACATTTTGGACAACAAATTTTATTAAATTTTGATGCAATTTAACATGGCCTGTATCCATCATAGCAAGATCATGTTGAACACTTCCATTGTCCCCAAAATGCCCCATGTTCCATCTATTTTATTCCTCCCTCCTCCTCCCCTCGGGTGTCATGCCAACCACCAGGCTTCACTCCTTGAAGGACAAGATTCATAGTTACTTGCAACAACACTGTGGGCTTGACACACTGGTCTGTCCTCCCCTATTGGGCACCACCCCTTCTCTCGAGGAACACCTGCCCCTCTATTTGAGAACATAGCGGGCCTCACCAGGATGGAAGTCCACCACCTTGCCGCTCATTATATGGGTCTCCACCCACTGATATAACACACTATGGCAAGATGAATACTCACACATTCCCTAGAAGCCTGCTCCAGATGCACCCTGTTCAATGGTGCTATTATGGCAGGTAACAGTATTTGATGTTTTGATCTTCACAACTTCAAGAAATAACTTGAAATTAATATAATTTAATATTTGATATAGCCAATCCACATCCAAATATGCCTGCAAAATGATACATTTGTATAAACCTCCACCTTTTTATCACCCACAACTGGGGAACTTCCAAACGTTTATATGCAAGCTGTTTCTACAGAAAAAGGTAAATCTCCCTCTAATCCAATGCCTTTGAAATGTTATACATGGTTCACTACTTTTAAAAAATTATTTTTTTAAATAAATGAAGATCTTGGATTAAATACATTGTTTCTTTGTTACAAGTTGGTACAGAATCTTGTCAACTTTTTTATTTCATTCTAAATATTAATCCATAGCAACAATTAATTCTGCAAGAGGGCATTTTTTGGCTGCTTTTTCTCAAATATGAAAAGAAATCTATTGAAGCACTGATACATGCTACAACATGGATGAAGCTTGAAAACATTATGCTAAGTGAAAGAATCCAAACACAAAAGACCACATATTGTATAATTCCATTTCTATACGAGATATCCACAACAGGCAAATCCATAGAGGCAGGAAGGAGATTAGTAATTGTGGGGGGTGGGGTGGGGGGTAGAGGAGAAAGAAATTGGGAAGTATGGGACTTTTTTGAGGGGTGATGGAAGCATTCTGGTGTTAGATAATGGTGATGGTTACACAATACTGTAAATATACTAAGAACCACAGAACTGTATTCTTTTAAAATTGTGAATTTTATGTCAATAAAAATATATTTTAAAATAAGGGATAATGTCAGCATTTCTATTGTATGATAGGTATTTTAGTGATGATCATAATTTTGAAGTAGAATTTACCCCAAACTGAGGTCGTAATAATTTAGTTCTACTGTATACAGTTATTATATTTGCTGGTCAGATTCTTATTATATATTTGTTGCTATTACTAGCCTCCTAATGTTATTAAAGAGAGATACAGGGTTTAAGCACACCGCTTGTAGGAGATAAGATTACTGGTTAAAACCTGACTGTCATTTCCTAATTCTGTGCCCTTGGATAATTAACTTCTGTCTGTACCTCATTTTCCTCATATGTAAAATAAGAATAAAATTGAAGCTTGTCTATTTTAGGCTTGTTGTGAGGATTCAATATCTAGCATTTAAAACAGTGCCTACTTCATTGTAAGCACTCTATAAGTCTTAGCTACTGCCACTGCTGCTAAAACAACAACAAAAATAATACTACTAACATGTTTGTGTAATGTTTTAAACATTACTGACAGCTTTCACACTTAATACTGGCAGAAACCTTGTGGAGTGGATACTATTATTGTCATGTATACCGAAGCCACTTGCAACTATGTACATGAAACACAATTGTGTTATTTTCAGCATTTTGTGAAGGCTGTTTTCCTACTACAGTGCTGGAAATACTCCTGTCAGAGCAAGTCTCCCCCTTCCCTTCTCTGTGGTTGTAATGCAACTACATTCACTCACTTCTTCCTTTCCTTCCTTTTCCTCTGCTCCCTTTCCTTTCCTTTAGCTCTTTTTCTTTCCTTCCATTCTTCAACAATTAGTACTTGATATACCTTACTGCTCTTGGGGGATCTAGTGGTGAACCATGTATCTTCAGGCCTTGCTTATTTGGCTAGCCATTTGGGAACCACGTGCTGTGTTCTCTTTTGCATCAGTGGGAGCTCATTTTCAGAGATTTCATCACATCTTCAGTTGCAGAAACACTGACCTATTGGTGTTGAGGATGTC
>PVKH010016409.1:0-15745 GCA_004027955.1 Chaetophractus vellerosus
AAAAAAAAAAAAAAAAGAATATGCCCTTGATGGACTCACAGTCTAGTGGGAGAGAGATATGCAAAACAATAAATACATAGATAAATACTTCAATGCCATGGTGTTATAACCCAGTACACAAAGTTATGGAAATACAAGGACAGTTCTAATTCAGCCTGAGAGATCAGGAGAAGCTCCATGGAGTAGGTGGCATTTTATCCAAAATTTGTAGAATGAGTAGCGTTCTCTAGGTGGAAGAGTAGTGGAGGAGAGAGGAGGAGAAGGAAGGAAGTGGAATTCCTGGCATAGACGTATGGACATTCATGTGAAGCCACCTTCCGAGAGAGTGGCAAATTATGAAAGGGGATATGGATGGAAAGTTGCAACCATGATGGGGTTATAGGCCATCCTGCAAAGTTATAGTTGATGAGGGGCCAATGAAGGACTTTAAGCAAGAATTTTGAATTAAATTAATATTTTAGGAAGTACACTTTCATGGTGGAAAATAAGGAGGTGAGAGGTGATTATATCATTTTAGCCCCAGCAGCTAGAAAAGTTCTCAGAGCTGGAAGCTAAAGTTTGTTCTTATAGATAGGTTCAAATGCAAAAGGTAAAGCAGATTAAGGAACACTTTCTAAGCAGGATAAATATCATTAGAAAAACATGGTGACAGGAAGGCCAAAAGCATATTCAAGATAAGCAGACCAATTTACCTGGAATGAAAAATAAATTTGTGGTGGTTTGAAGCTGCCTGTACCCCAGAAAAACATGTTCTTGCACCTAATCCATTCCTGTGTGTGTGACCCCATTGTAAGTAGGACCTTTTGATGAGGTTACTTCAATTACGGTATGACCCACCTTATTCAGGGTGGGTCTTAATCTTATTACTGGCATCCTTATAAATGGAATGAATACAGACAAGGAGAAAAAGTCATGGAAGCAAGAAGCTGAAATCAATGTAGATGCTTCCATGTACCTTGCCATGTGGCAGAAGAGCCAAGAATCACTAGCAGCCAGTCTTCAGGAAGAAAGCATCATCTTGATGATGCTTTGATTTGGACATTTTCCTGGGCTCAAAACTGTAAACTAATAAATTCCTATTGTTTAAGCCAACCCATTTCATGGTATTTGTTGGAGCAACCTAGGAAACTATAACAGAGATATAAAGAAAGAGGTAGCAAATTTCCATTCAAAGAGTATGGACTCATCACTAATTAGTTAACACTGTGGTTTACCTTTGCAACCCTAAGGCCTAACACAGTGTGTGTCACACAGTAAGGGTTCAATAAATGTTTATTGAATGAGTAAGATTGAGAATGTAGCTTCTCTGTGTCTCAGATTTAACAATATTAACCTCACAGCATTTATGTGAAACTTAAATATGATAGAGCCTGTGAAAAGAGCCTTATAAATGGTGGAATGCAATATAAATGTCAGTCCAAAGACGACTAAGGAGGTATTTTGGAGTGGATATTAAATGTGGAGGGAGAAGGCAATGACTGTAAAATTAAATGTTCAGAACTTATCCTGAAACCACTTAATGTTGTTGTAGGTTCCTGAGTTAAGTGAAATGATAAACATGGAATTAAACTGCTTTAATGCAGCATTTAGAGCTGTGCCCTCTTACCTTCCCTGGATTCCACTGTCCCTCCATGGGATCAGAGGCAGCTTTCAAGGAAGAATGGAAATGGAAAGCACATGCCTTTTCAAGTCAGACACACCTCCATTTAAATCACATGCCTTCTCACATTTCTTAATTTTCTGTAAAATAAAGATAATACTTTCTACTTTGGTGAGAAAGCATCTCTGATGGTGCTTTGATTTGGACATTCCATGGCTTTGAAACTGTAAGCTTTTACCCTAAATAAAATCCCCATTACAAAAGCCAACCCTTTATGGTACTTTGCATCAGCAGCTCTGTGGCAAAATAAGACATCTAACTTTATACAAAACAACATGCTGATTGATTGATTACTTCATTCATTCATTCATTCATTGGCTTACCAACTATCCGTTGAGTGTTGGAAACCAAAATGTTGGAGTCTAAAGATTTCACTTTAAATCAGGTTTCTGCTAATTACCAGTTATGTTATTTGGGGCAGGACCCTCTAGCCAAAGAAAAGGATCTTTGTAACCAGCAGATCTCAGTTCTTAATTAATTATACGGCCTTGAATAAATTACTTAACTTCTCTGAGCATGAGCTTCTCCATCGGTACAAACCATAGGATTATTGTGAGTAAAAGAATTAATAATAGAAGAGTACCTGGTGTCTTAGTTTGCCATAGGCCTGCCAATGCAAAGTACCAGAAATGGGTTGACATTTATAATGAGAATCTTATTAGGGGGAAAAAAATCTTACAGTGAAATGTCCAAATCAAAGCAGCATCTTATCACAGTCAGCTACTGGTAATACTAGTGTCCTGCCACATGGCAAAGTAAGATGGCTGCTGATCTCTGCCAACGTCTCTGCCTTCCCCTCCAGATCTACCATCTCCTGGAGCTCATCTGTGGGTGGCTAGGTATAGGGCTTGTCTCTTTCCAGGCATTCTCTTTTTCTCTCAGCTGTTTCACTTTCTTAGGTTCAGTTGTGGGCTTTCAAGCATATAGCTTGTCTCTTCAACCTTGAGCTGCTCAATGGACCCAGCCTCTTGGGAGCTTCATACTTTAGCTTCAGCTGCTAGAGATCCTTGAGTCCTCTCTTTCACATGGCCAGGTCAAAATGGCAAAGCTCCCTTTTCTTTGTCTCTCCATGTGTTCTCAGTTTATGTAAGACACAAGCAAGAGGGCAGAGACCCAACCTGAGTCATGCCTCAATAACATAGTCCAACTGAAAGCAATTAAATCAAGTGATCTAATCAAGATTCCTTAACCAAATCTAACACAATCAAAGGGTCTCAGGTCTACAGGAATGGATTAGTTCCAAAACATAATCTCTTTTTGGGATTCACCAAATTCAAACTACCACACCCAGTATGGGGCTGAGCACAGAGAATACACACATTCAGTTACACCTATTGTATTCTACAATTTTTTATTCAAAAACTATCTGTTACATTAAGGTACATGTAAGGAGATTCCCAGCAAAAGGTAGGAAAGGTGTAACCAGTATTCTACACCTCTGTCCATTCTGCACTTCTGTTCCCAGAAGCCACCCCATCTTGAAGGCCCAGTGTTAATAGGCATTCCTGTGCCATTTTATGATTCTGGCTGGAGTAAGTGAATACTGGGAAATTGCCCAGTACTTCTCCTGACTGGCCTGTCCTCTTATCCCTTCTCAACTTCAATTTTACACTAGTTAGCACATAGCTCTTCCAACTAATCAACTGCTTGGGATATTTATGGATGATGCTCTCTGACTATAGATGTAAAGTAGGCTCTGTAATCTTCAAAGACCATTCACAAAGTTTTTACTATGATTATGATGATCATTCGTATGCATGGGTGTAGAAATTATTGGTGCTTTTTACTTGAAGAGAGCCAGATGTCTAAGAAGCCAGCCACAAAAACTCATATGTAGAAAGATAGAATGAGAAGTTTTAAGCAAAAGAAAAAGAAAAAAGAAAAAAAAAGTTGTTGCTCTTTATTCCTTTCTTAATAGTCTGCTTTGGAAGACATTTTATTGGTCAAAATGAAAGCTTAATTCCTCTCTCACTTTAGAAATACTGTATTGTTCTATCTATAACTCTACTATATACATATAAATTTATGTTATATTTGTGTTATATATCTATAGCTGTTTCTCTCTCTCTCTCTCTCTCTCAACCAGTAGTTTCTTCTTCAATAGATGTTTTCATTCTATCATTTTTTTCCTAGATCTCAGGTGTAGAGCCTTGAGATAATACTGTCCTTGGTTTACGACTTCCATCATCAATCAGTAATGAAAGACCCCTGATTTGATGGACCAAATGATTGCCTGTTGTCTCTTTTTCCTGCACCCATTTGCCTCCCCCCACCAAAAGGCTCCCATTCTAATATAGTATAAATCATTTTATTTAGGTATGTTCTTATAAAAAATGGGTGCACTTTTAATTTAAATTCATGGAACTTATTTTCATTTATTTGTTTAATCATCTATGTTCCTTGAAAGATTTAAGTTTTTTTCCATAGAGATTTTTGTATTCTATCTTATATTAATTCCTTATATTAATTCCTATTTTTATATTCTGTACCAAGGAATATAGTTTTTCATAGCTATTGTGATTGGAATTTCCTTTTCATTATCTTTTCAATTAGTGATTATTGGCTGTCTTAAATAGCTATTATGACAATAATGCTAAGTGAAAAACTGCCTCAAAACTCAGTGACACACTATAATAAAACATTTTTTTAAGGAGGTACTGGGGATTGAACCCAGGACATCATATGTGGGGAGCAGGCACTCAGTCACTGAGCTATATTCACTCCCCTATGACAGTTGGATTTTTTTTTGTTATTATTGTTTGTTTTTGTTTGTTTTTAGGAGATACTGGGGATCACATCTGGGACGTCATATCTGAGAAACCGGTGCTCAACCACGTGAGCTATATATCCACTCACTTAAAATATTTTTAAATTATATTTTCAGGTTAGTTTTTGCTGGTTGCATTAGTTAATTATTCCACAATAATTAACTAACAAAACAAAAAAGTGGCTAACAAAACTAAGCATTTCTGTTTCTCTGCCAAAGGGATAGAAGTTGGTCATATTCTGCAGGAATTGGCTAATATCAGATGAGTTTGGCTCTAGGCTACAGAGTCTAGATGCAAGTCTACTCCGTGTGTCTCTTCATTTTAAATGCACTGATGGATTTAGTTAATTTTTTAGGATTTATTTCATCTATGTTCATGAGTAAAATTAACCTATAATTTTTCCCTTCCTTCTATTGCTTTTATACCATTGTGTACGATTATACCAGTCTGATAAAATGAGCTAGATAGCTTTCAATGTTACATTTTTTTTTCTGAAATAACTTTTCAAAATAAGAATAAATCTTCCTTATTAGTTTGATAGAACTCACCTGTAAAACCATTTGAAACTTGGTGGGTGGAGACCCATACACTAACAGAAAGAATATTGAATTCCCATCCTGGGAAGTCCTACTACATTCTCTAATAATGCGGCAAGAATCCCCTGAGTAATGGGCAGTGCCTAGCAAAGGAGGATAGAACATTATACCAGGCCCTTGATATTGATGGTTGTACTTATGAATCATTTCTAGTGAAATTGAAACTTAGCCTAGTATTATATATTACCTAAGAGTTACCTCCTGAAAGCCTCCTTGTCGCTCAAATGTGACCTCTCTCTAAACCAAACTCAGCATATAAACACACTACCTCCCCACCAGTGTGGGACATGACTCCTGGGGATAAGCCTCCCTGGCATGGAGGGATTATTACCAAACACCAAATAATGATACATCTGGAAAAAGAACTTGGCCAAAAGGGGGAAATATTAAATACAAATGAATTTTTATGGGTAAGAGACTTCAAAGGGAGTCAGGAGGTTATTCCAGAGGTTACACTTATACATATCTCAGCAGGTTCTCATTGACTGCCACAGTAAACAGTGCCATAAACAGCAAAAATCCTGAGGGCTCTAGAGACATCTAGACACTATAGACAGGGAAGACAATCTCAGGAATTCAGCACCCTCTCAGTGGACCTTATTTTGGAATATATGCTCCCTAATGTAACAGAGTTAGACACATTTATAATTTCTCTACACATGGCTCTTCTGCCCCTTCTATTTGAACCTATAATTAGCACTATACTTGATAAGAAGATGTTCCAGAGGCTTAAATCTTTGGTCTCTTCATATGCCAGTTGAGCCCTGAATCTCAGCAAAGTTCCAACACCTACTCACCAGTCCATTGGATTCACCCAGGACAGCTAACAAAAGGATGATGATGGACAAGGTCCATCCCAGGAAGTGGAGAATGTCTGCAACTGCAAGCAGTACAGTTCTATCCATCTGCCCCATAGGATCTAAGCCCCCTCTCAATCAGAACCAAGGTGAACATCACTATCCTCAAATCATCAAGATTGAGGAATGAACAAACATGTGGGGGGACTGCAACAATGGACTAAAGTAGGCTTATTATTCTAGAGATGGAAGAATTTGTATCACTGACATAAAGGCAGTGGCCACCAGAGGTTCTGAGGGGAGGAGAGGGAAGAATAAGTGCAACATGGGGCATTTTGCGGATATTGGAATTGTCCTGAATGACATTGCAATGGCAGATACAGGCCATTATACGTTTTGTCAAAACCTATAAAATTGTGCTGGGCAAAGTGAAAAGTGTAGTGTAAACTATAGTCCTCAGTTAGTACAATGCTTCAGTATATGTTCATCAATTGTAACAAATGTACCACACTAATGAAAGATGTTGCTAATGTGGGAAAGTGTGTGTGGGTGGGGGGGAGGGAGTGGGGTATATGGTAATCCCCTATATTTTTAATGTAATATTTATGTAATTTAAAGCTTTTTGAAAAATAATATGTGTGTGTGTATATATATATATATATAGACCATTTGAGACTAAGGTTTTATGGACATGAAGATTTTTCATTCTGTTTCGACATTTTTTCACATTTGCTGTTTCCTCTTCACACTCTTCCTCCTTCTCTTTTTGTTGTGAACTCATATTAGTTTTAATTAAACCGAAGATCAATTATTCTCTTATTCTGAACAGCTAACAAGCTTCTTAGAGGACCATCCTTGCCCCTGACATGCATTAACTAATTTCAGTTACCTGCTAGAGAAATTCTTGTGCCAATTTTGACATTTTAAAAATTTTTCTAAAAATTCATCCATTTCATTTAAGCCTTGAAATGTATTCATTTCATCCAGATATTCAAAATTTTTTAGCATATGGTTGTTCTAATACTCTTTTAAACTTTCTATTGTGTTAGTGGTGGTTTCTCACTTTTCATTCAGTTTTGTTGATTTTATCTTCTTTTTTTCTTTAACGATTTTACCAGTGGTGTTATGGATTGAATTGTGTCCCCCCAAAAGATATGTTCAATCCCTAATCTCTGGTCCCATGAATATGACCTTATTTGGAAATAGGGACTTTGAAGATATGATTAGTTCAAATGAGGCCAAAATGGAGTAGGGTGGGCCCTAATTCAAAATATGACTGATGTCCTTAGAAGAGGAAATTTGGACACGTAGGCAGACACCAGGGAGAAGGCCACATGAAAATGGAGGAGGCAGAGATTAGAGTGGTGATCTGCAAGCCAAGGAACGCAAGGAATTGCCAGCAAACAACCAGAAGCTAGGAAGAGACAGGGATGGACTCCCCTACTGGTTTCTGAGGGAACATGGCTCTGCCAACACTTTGGTTTCAGACTTCTAGCCTCCAGAATTATGAGCCAACAAATTTCTTTTGTTTTAAGCCACCCAGTTTGTGGTACTTCATTATGACAGCCCTAGAAAATGAAGACAAGAGGTCTACCTCATTAAACTTTTCCAAGAACCAGCTTTGAGCTGTATGAATCTCCTCTATTTTTATTTTCCTTTTGTCTTATTTATTTTGACCCATATTTTTGTTATTTTTTTCCATTGCTTACCTATGTTTGTGTTGGTGCTTTCTTTATAACTTCTTGAGTTGAATGATTTGCTTATTTGATTTTAACTTTCCTCATTGACTTACATGACTTAAATGCAGTAACTGTATTAAGTGTAGATGGTGATTTAAATTTAGAAATGCAGTAGAGTTATTGCCATTCAATTTTACACATTTTGTAATTTTCCTCACGACTTCCTTTTTGAACTTTAGTTATTTAGTATCACAATATATAGTTTTATATATTACATGGTTTTACCTAACTTCCTACTTTATTAATTCCTTTGAAATTTAAGCTTGTTAAGTAGGGAAATGGGGGCATAAGGAGAGCTCAAGGAGTGAAAATGTGGTGGAAAACAGGATTGTAGTTTTTTGTGGGGTTGATGAACTGTAGGAAGTAGGAATGTAGATTTAACGGGTAAGAGTGGAGTTACTGGCCTGGAAGTATAAGGCTGGCAGTGGAAATTATGGAGTGGTTGCAGTTGTCAGTAATGACCAGGTCTAGGGACATCCCTTAGAAGTAAGTTCTTGAGGTAGGCTGGAGACACCCTCCTCATTTGAGGAGAGCAGGACGTAGTTCTGGAAGGCCAGGTGTCATAAACACAGATACTGAAATTAACTAAGATTTGTGACTGGAGTCATGTTGGAGTGAGAGACAGGCGCCAGTGGCTGATCTCCAAGGGTTGATGGGGTTAGTAGATGACTGCAGCAAGGAGGAACAGGGGGTTGACACGAGAGTCAAAACTGGAAGCATTTGGAGAAAACAGGGACTGGAATGGAAGCAGCAATGGAAAGCTGGGATGATAGCTACAGTATTTCCAGGTTCAGAAATAAGAGGGGTATGAGCAAGAAAGGAGCCTCCCTTTGAGAAGGCTGTGGGGGAGGCAGGGTCCTCAGGGAAGATTCAGATTTTAGTTAAAGCCAGAAAGTGAAGGGAAGGTGCAGGGAAAAGTCAAGGACAAAAGGATTTTTGATGATCGTGACATCCTCTGGAGAGCCCAGTGGAAGAGCTTTAGAAGTAAGGAAAAGGGTGGGAGAAGGGTCAGAGAAGGGGATCTAAAGAGTTTTAAGTATGGAAGAAGAGGCATGACCTGGAAAGCTTAGGCTTCATAGAGGAACCAAAATAAACAAGATGAAGGACATAATAGGATTAGTCCCCATGTTACTAAGGCAGACAGGTTGATGTGAACGGCAAGGAGGACCTATAAAAAAGAGGGGAGCCATTGAAAGAGAGGAATCCTATAAAAAACATGCCAGTTTCAAGGGCTCTCTCAGATTGCTAAAAAAAAAACCTCTCCTTTTTTTTGGCATATATTCATTATGCTTATTTGAAATTTTTGTTTCATTTGTTTCAGTGGGGTCACGTATTTTTAAGTTGTCTTTTTCTTTCTTTCTTTTTTTAAATAGGCGCTGTTCTTTTTTAGGGAAGGAGCAAAGCTCAGACATGTCTATGACCCTCCTGGTGAATTTAAGGAGAGGAGCCTCAGGCACTGAGTTCCAGGCACGGCACAACTCCATTTGTTGTCTCACTGCCCCAGACAAATTTTCTTGTCAAGGATTCAGCCTTAAACCTTTGAATAGCAGCAGCCTGGGGAAACCACTCGCTTTAAGCTGTGGCTTCCCACTTCCTCTGATCAAAGGGTCTTTCTTCACTCTGTTTCCTGTCTAGAGGGCTCTCCCTGACTCTACCCTGCCCTTCTCCCAGGTAACTCAAGCTCAAGGGTCACTTCACCCAGGAAACGTTCTCCTACTCCCCAGTCTAGGTCTTCTTGGTTTACACTCTCCTAGAACCTTGTTCCTGTCCTTCAGAGCATTTATCTCAATTGTAATTATGTACTCATTATTATGATTAGTTGATTTATGACTGTGCTCCCATAAGCCTGCAAACTTCACGGCAGTGGAAATGGTGTCTCTTTATATTTATATTATCTCCAGCATTCTGCACAGTATGTGGCTCATGGTAGGCACTTAAATAAATAAATGAATGTGTAAATTATTTAAAGGAATAGCAGGTGATGCTGAGGACAGTTTCCAATAGAGACAAGCAGTTCATTACTTAAAAAAAAACACGAGGGAGTGGAACTTGAGGATAGTTTATTACACTTTCTGTTACCTTGTTGCAGAGCATTCTAAGACAAATCATTCATCAATTTCTAACACTTGGTATCTATACTCTTAACGGAAGTATCAAATATCTAGCCTGATACTTGGTGATGGGAGAGTATCCGTCAATAAAAACTCAAAAGCTTGCTCTATTTTAGCATGGTTTCTTTTTCAATTTTATTTTAAACATTCTTATGGAAAAACCTCTGAATTTTGACCACCCAAAATATTTTGGAAACTACTGCATTAATTTTATTAATATGATTGATTGTAGATGGTGACATGGACAAATGCAAGACATAGTATTTCAAGGTTAAGTACTATTGTTTCAATTAAGTTGTGGATCAAAAGAGCAGAGCATCCTCCTTTGATTTCTCCAAAGTATCAAGTTGCATCTACCCTAAGCAACTTCCTTCAACAGACGGCCTTGTTGAAAAAATGCTTGCAAGGTTCAAGGTGAAGGGTTTATGATTAGACAGTAGTGAAATGTATTGATTAGTCTGCAGCATTTAAGGACTGATTGTACTAAACTAATCCCTCTACTGTGTCAGTGCTATAGTTTGTTTTCAAAGCCCACTTTGGTCTTATACTTAGCATCTCCATCCCTGCACTCTCCTTATCTGACATTCAGGGATGTCATTTTTATTAACTTATCGATAATGTTCTGCTAACTAAATGGCACTTTGCCCATATCTGTCAGGGTACAATCAATATGGTTAAGCTGATATTTAGAGATAATAATGATATGTTAGCAGTGAATAATTTTACCATCTTAATTGTTTATTCCTCTGACTGGATATGAAGCCCTGAAGAAACTATGACAGAAGCCTTGGCTTCTTTTATATTTCTTTTAGTTGAAATCATTAGTATACTCAAGTGTTGAAACATTACTTCTGACATTTCTCTTTGCAATTAAAGTCAACTTATCTTACATTTGTAATTTTTTTTCAAGAAAATAATTAGGAAGTAAGCTCCCTTGTTCACTTAGCTTCCCATTAGGAAACTTTCATTTCAATGTTTAAAATACTCTAAATTATTGTATCATTTTTCAACAAAATTCATCAACAGGTAAAAATGACAGTGAAGGAAGTTTTACAGATCATTCACTCCACCAGAAAAATGAATGAGCTGGAGAAAAAAGGAGTGGAATTGACTAGGGGGGAACCCTGGAACCCGGTCAGACATTTAAAAGAGCCATAGGCATGGCAGAGGAAGGGAGAAGTTTCTAAGTGTTCAGCTTTTGTATGTGAATGTGGGAGCCAGTGAACCAGTGACCAGTCCCCATTCCTCAGCCACAAAGCACTGAGTATGGAAACATGGTCTAAATTCCTAGAGTAGCTGGCTGGGACCAGGGTAGGCAGAAGAAACCTTGTCCTCCAAAAATTGGGTTTGAAGGGCTAGGTCAGTCTGGGAGATTATTATAGGCACAGCATGGATGCTGGCCCCAGCTTCAATCCCCTAGGCAGCAATAGCCTCCAGCCTCCTGCCAGCACACACCTGGACATAAAGAGTCAGTGGACCTTTTATTTCATTGATTTTCTTTCTTTTGTGGGTGGATGTTTCTTGGTCTGGCAGATTCCTGAGGACATAGCAAGAATGCCAGCTTAGGTTTCAGCCCTATGGGCAGCAGCAGCTTCTGACCTCACACCAGCACCTACTGGGGCATAAAGAGTCACTGCACCTTTTTCTTTTTTGGTTGAGTTTCTTATGTCTTTCTCTTGCTTGTACTGTTTGGCCTGAGAAGTCCTTAAGAGACCAGCATGGACAATAGCCGTGGTTTTGGCCATCTTGGTAGTAGTGGCAGGCCTCATACAATCAGGCTACAGAGCCAGTGCACCTCTTTTCTGTGTGTTTGGTTGATTTCCTTTTTCTCTCCTTCCCCCTTCCCTTTTTTTGTGTTAGATCCCATATGAACCAATGCAGACACTAGACTTAGTTTTGCTTTCATAGAAGCAGCTTCTGGCCTCTTCCATCACCCACCAAGAGACTTGGAAAGGCAGTACACTTTTTTGTTGTTGTTTGTTTGCCTGCATGTTAGTATTTACTTTTCTTCAGTCTTTTTCTCTCTCTCTTTTATTCTTTGCTTTTCTTTGGTCTTCCTTTTTTGATTCTCAGAGGGTGGACTGAAGAGTGGGAGAACTAGATTTCTCAGAATGTCCATTTCTCAGCAATACAAAACCTAAAAGGATACAGAAAAGTCTGACCCAGTCATAGGAATAATAGAATTTGATAGAACATATTCAAAAGGAGACTTGTCTCTGGAATTAGAAATCAGAGATATTAGATCAGCTCTCCTAAATCAGATTGATGAACTAAAGGGAAATATGGACAAAGAACTAAAGGAAAAGCAATATATGAACAAAATGAGAATTTCAATTATGAGATAGAAATTATAAATAAGAATCAAATGGAAATTCTGGAGCTGAAAAGTACAATAAATGCAATGAAACAAATTCAAGAGAGGATTTTGACAGCAGATTGCGGGAAGCAGAAGAAAGGATCAGTGAACTTGAAGATAAGATATTGAAATTGTCCAGTCTGAGCAGCAGAAAGAAAAAAGAATGCAAAAAGAGAGAACAGAGCCTGAGGAAGCTGTGGGACACCATTAAGTGTACCAATATATGTATCATAGAGGTCACAGAAGGTGAAGAGAGAGAGAGAAGGGCAGAAAAAATATTCAAAGAAATAATGGGGGACAACTTCCAAAATCTCATGAAAGATACAAATATATAAATCTAAGGTCCTCAGTGAACCAAACAGGATTGTAATACTTCACTTTCAATATTGGATCAGACATCTAGACAGAAGAGCAACAAGGATAATGAGGAATTGAACACTAAAAACTAGATCCAGCAGACATATATAGAGCACTTCACAATGCACATTCTTTACATGTGCACATGGATCATGCTCCAGGATAGACTACATGTTCGGGCACAAGAGAAGGCTCAATACATTTTAAAAATATATTGAAATCATACAAAATAACTTCTCTGACCATAATGGGGTCAAGCTAGAAGTCAATTTTGGAAGGAAAACCAGAAAATATACAAATATGTGAAAATTAAACAAAGAAGAAATTACAAGGGAAATTAGAAAAAATTTAGAGATGAATAAAAACAAAGATACAACATAACCAATCCTATGGGATACAGTAAAGAAAATGCTCAGAGGAAATTTATAGCTATACAAGCCTATATTAAAAAAGGAGGAAAGATCTCAAATTAATGAGCAGTTGTGCCAACAAATTAGATATTCTAGATGAGATGAAAAAGTTCCTAGAAATACACAAATTACCTAAATTGACTAAAGAGGAAATAGAATATTAAACACGATAAGGGTTTAATATCCATAATATATAGAGAAATCCTTCAACTCAACAACAAAAAGACAACCCAATTTAAAATGGGCAAAAGACTTGAATAGACATTTCTCCAAAGAAGATATACAAATTGCCAAAAAAAAACACATGAAAATATGTACAACATTATTAGCCATTAAAGAAATGCAAGTAAAAAACACAATGAGATAACATTTCATACCCACTAGAATGGCTACTATTAAAAAATGAGAAATTATAAGTGTTGGAGATGATGTGGCAATATAAGAAGACTCATTCATTGCTAGTGGGAATGTAAAATGTTGTACCCACTGTGGAAGGCAGTTTTGTGGCTCCTCAGAAAGTTCAGTGTAGAATTACCAGGTAACCTGGCAACCCTAAAGAATTGAAAACAGATATTTTTTATACTGATGTTCATAGTGGCATTATTCACAATTGCCAAAAGATGGAAGCAATCCAATTGTCTATTAATCCATGAATGGGTAAAAAAAAAAAAAGGTGGTGGAGGGGGGCAGTTCCTTTATATGTGATAATATGGATAAACTTTGAAGACATAATGCCGATTGAAATAAACCAAACTCAAAATTGCAAATATCATATTATTTTATCAATAAAAAATAATAAGACAAAACAAATTCATAAAGTCAGAGTCTAGAATATACATTAACAGAGGTAGGGATAAAATGGTTGGCCATTGATCTCCCATATGGAGGGGCCTGGGTTCAATCCCCGGGATCTCCCAGTAAAAATAGAGAAAAGTGTGTAAGACGCACAGGCCACTGGGTCCCATGAGCGGGTGCGTCACCAGGCCCCATGCGTGGGTGCATTGTCAGGCTCTGCAAGCAGGTGTGCTGCTAGGCTCCAGGAGTGGATGTGCGGTGAGGCCCCGCAAGCAGGTGAGACCCCCAGGCCCCACGCGTGGGTGCACCATCAGGCCCCACTGAGCCACACAGCAAGACTATGGCGTGGCAGGAGAGTGACACAAGGGAGAGCCAGGACGAGATGCACCAAGAAACCAGGAACTAAATTGGTGCAGTTGGTAGGACGCCTCTCTCCCACATCAGAGGTTCCCAAGATTGAATCCCAGTGAAGACAGGAGGAGAAGGATGAGCAGAGAGGGCAGGGAGTGGACACAGAGAGTTGCCCAGCAAATGGGCATGAAGACAGCAAGGGGGGGGGTGGAAGGGGAGGTAAAAATGGATAAAAAGTGAAATAAATAAATGAATCTTTTCAAAAAAGGTGGTGTATACACACAATGGAATATTATTCAGTTGTTAAAAGGAATTAAGTTCCTTTATATGTGATAATATGGATAAACTTTGAAGACATAATGCCGATTGAAATAAACCAAACTCAAAATTGCAAATATCATATTATTTTATCAATAAAAAATAATAAGACAAAACAAATTCATAAAGTCAGAGTCTAGAATATACATTAACAGAGGTAGGGATAAAATAGGGAGTTAAGACTTAAAATGTATAGAGTTTCTATTTGGAATGATGGAAAACTTTTGGTAATGGGTGGTGGTGACGATAGCACAACATTGTGAATGTAATTAACAGCATTGAATTATAACTTTAAATGCATTAAAGGGGGAAATTTTAGGTTTTACATATAGTAGTAGGAAAAAAACATTAAAAAAAATAAATCCATGGAACTGCCCAATACAGTGAAACCTAAGTTAAATTGGTGCAGTTGGTAGGATTAACTAAGTTAATTTAGTTAATAGTACAATTATAAAAATGTGTTATTATCGATTGTAACAAATATTCCACACCAATGCAAGGTATTGGTGGTGGGTTGGTATATGAGAATTCTGAATTTTACACATGATTGTTCTGGAGTCCACAACTTCTCTAATAAAAAAAGATGATATAGGAAGCCTCAACTAGCCTATAACCAGTACTGTATTTAAATCAATAATCAAAAACCTTCTACCAAAAAAAGTCTAGGACCAAAAGGCTTCACTGGTGAATTCTACCAAACATTTAAAGAAGAAATAACACCAATCCTTCTTAAACTTTTCCAAAGAATTCAAGAGGAGGGAACACTTCTTCCTAATTCATTCTATGGGGCCAACATTACTGTAATTAAAAAAGAAGAAGAAGAAGGAGCCTGATAAAGACATCACAGAAAATCTCCCTTATGAATATTCATACAAAAATCCTTAACAAAATACTAGCAAGGTGAATCCAATAGAAAGTTAAATTGAGGGGCCAGCTGTATAGCCCAGTGGATAGGGTGCTGGTTTACCACATGGGAGGCCCTGGGTTCAGTCCCTGGGACCTCCAGGTAAAATAAAAAAATATATAGAAGGCACATGTGCCACCTGGCTTCGCGCGCAGGCGTGCCAGGCCCTGCTGAGCCATGCAGCAAGATGATGACGTAACAGGAGAGAGACACAGGGGAGAGCCAAGACGAGACACACCAAAAAACCAGGAACTGAGGTGGCGCAGGTGGCAGAATGCCTCTCTCCCACATCGGAGGTCCTCAGTATCGAATCCCGGTGAAGACAGGAGAAGGATGAAAAGAGAGGGTAGGAAACAGACACAGAGAATTGCCCAGCTAATGGACACACACACAAAAAACAGTAAATGGGGGGGGGGGGGGGAAGAGGGGGTTAAAATGGGTAAACATAAATAAATAAATAAATCTTAAAAATATATATATATAAAAGTCTTGCATCCTGAAAACTACCTATCACTGCTGACAGAAATTGATGAAGAGCTAAATAAATCACAAGAGATCCCATGCTCAAGGACTGTAAAACTTA